>ML787935.1:64563-78400 GCA_009831015.1 Picea engelmannii | reverse complement strand
CTCTTGAAAAAGACACTATTCCTTTCAAGCAAAAACTCAGGCCCATCAGTCCTCTCTTGCTGCCAGTGATTGAGAAAGAAATTAAGAAACTCCTTGATGCCAAGATCATAGTTCCCTTGAGATATTCCAAGTGGATTGCCAACTTGGTGATCGTGAGGAAGAAGAATGGGGAGGTAAGATTGTGTGTAGACTTCAGAAACTTGAACAAATGCTCAAAAAAGGACAACTACCCTCTTCCTAAGATGGAACACTTGTTACAGAGGATTTCAGGGGCAAAGGTCATGTCTTTTCTTGATGGCTTTTCCGGTTACAATCAGGTTGCTGTCCATCCGGACGATCAGGAGAAGACTACGTTCACCACTCCTTGGGGGACCTTTATGTACTCAAAAATGCCATTTAGATTAATGAATGCTGGGGCTACATTCCAAAGGGCCATGGATATAGCATTTGTGGGAGAGAAGGACAAATTCGTCCTCATATACCTTGATGATATTACTGTGTATTCCAGCAGCCATGAGGAGCATTTGAAACATCTGAAAAGAGTATTCTTAAAGTGCAGACAGTTTGGGATTTCGCTGAATCCCAAGAAATCTCAGTTTGCTCTAAGCAGGGGTAAATTCTTGGGTCACATTGTTTCAGCCGAAGGTGTCATGATTGATCCAGCACGAGTGGAGGCCATTCAAAAGTTGTCCTTACCAAGGTCAAAGAAGGACATTCAGTCATTGCTTGGTAAGATCAATTTCGTCAGGAGATTTGTGCCTAAATTTGCTGAATTAGTCAAACATATAACCTGCATGTTGAAAAAGGGGGCTGAGGTAAGGTGGACAGACAACGCAAAAAATTCTTTTTAGGACATCAAGCAGGCGATCATAGAATCCCCTATTCTGATTAGCCCAGATTACAGTAAGACATTCTATATCTTTTCTTTTGCCTCTTACGACACAGTTGCAGCAGTCCTGCTTCAGAAAGACGATGAAGATTTTGATCATCCCGTGGCATTCTTCAGCAAGACACTCAGGGACGCGGAACTGAGGTATGACCCTATCGAGAAACAAGCTTATGCTCTTATAAAAGCTCTAAAAGCATTCCGAATTTATATTCTTCATTCAAAGGTCATCGCATATGTTCCTTCATCTTCCGTAAAAGATGTTTTAACTCAGCCGGATATCGATGGGAAAAGGGCGAGATGGATAGCAAAGATGATAGAATTCAATATTGAGGTTAAGCCTACCAAGCTGGTAAAAGGCCAGGGCCTCGCCAAGATTTTAGCAGAGGAAAATCATAAGTTGTTGGATATCAATTTTATAGCAGAAATTTCAGAAAATTCACAGACAGATTTGGCAGCAGATGGGTAGCATGACAATCAGCAAGTGGTAGAGCACTTATCCTCATGTGAGTGGTATGCTGGCATCATACATTTTCTGCAAAAGCTTGAAGTTCCCCCTGAACTCAGTATAGCTCAAGCTCGGGTTCTCAAACTTAGAGCTATCAAATTCTGCCTCTATAATAATCAGCTGTATTGGAGGGACCCTGCTGGCCTGCTTCTCAGGTGTTTGGAAAAAGAAGAAGCTGTCGAGGCAACATATCAGTTCCATTCAGCTGACTGTGGTGGCCATCACTACTGGAAGACGACTGCTCATAAGATCCTGAGGGCCGGTTACTATTGGCCTTTTCTGTTCGCTGATGTGTGTGCGTTCGTCAAATCTTGCGACAAGTGCCAAAGATTCACCGGTAAGCAGCAACTCAAATCTTTACCCCTGAGGCCCATCGTGGTTAATGGCCCCTTCCAGCAGTGGGTCTTAGATTTCATTGGCGAAATAAATCCTGCATCCAGTGGACAGCACAAGTGGATTTTGGTAGCCACCGATTACTTCACAAAATGGATAGAGGCGATCCCTACACGGAATGCTACACATCAGGTAGTCATAAAATTCCTCTACGAAAATATTCTGAGCAGATTTGGGTGTCCCAAGAGGTTGGTGGCAGATAACGTAGCAGTGTTTAAATCAGAATCATTGGTAGACATGTGTGAGTCCATGGGCATCCAGCTGGTACACTCGAATCCATACTATCCTCAAGGTAATGGCTTAGCTGAATCGTCAAATAAGAGCTTGATAAAGATCATAAGAAAACTGTTAGAAGAAAATAAAAAGAGCTGGGATTCCAAATTGAAATTTTCTCTATGGGCAGACAGAGTAACCATTAAAAAATCTATAGGAACTTCTCCTTTCAAGCTGGTTTATGGTACTGATGCAATCTTCCCTGTTCGGTTAGTATTGCCTGTGGCTAAGTTCTTTCAGGAAGAGCAGACTGAGCAAAATGACATGGTAAGAAGGATGCTGGACTTGGTGGAATTGCAGCAAGCTCGTGAGTAGTTAGTGGACAGAGCAGAAACGCATCAGATGCAGATCAAAAAGACATTTGACAGAAAGGTGAAGGAGGACAGTTTTCAGATCGGTGACTGGGTGCTGAAGTGGGATGCTCTTCGACAGGAAAAAGGCAAACATGGTAAATTTGATTCTGTGTGGACAGGCCCTTTTATGATCACTCAGGTGCAAAACAAAAACACTTTCATTCTGCAGAATCTGGAGGGTGACGAAGTATTCAGTGGCCCGGTAAATGGGCGTTTTCTAAAACTTTATTTCATCTAAGGCTGCAAAGCCTAGACATTGTAAATAGTCTTAGATTTTATTTTTACTTTTTAATAACTCCATGCCCAATGGAACACTAGTATTCAGTTTAGTTTTTAGGTTCTTTTCCAGGAAAGGCATTGATTCTGTGGTTCTTGAAGCCTCGCAGGAAGGCGTTCATCCCCAATAGGAGCCAGTGTTAACTCCTCAAATAAATCATTGGTTTTATTTGATTAGTAGATGATAGGTTGGTCCCTAAATTTGATTTTTAAATCTCTAAGCAATAAGATTAGGGAGTCTTTTTTTCAAAATAAAAACAAAAGACATGTTGGTTTTGTTTTGGTCAAGAAATTGGCAAAACAGAAGGATTCGGTGGTTTAGGCGAGCCCACCGCATGCTCATTAACCACCGAAAATGTTCATTTTCGGCAGAAAAAGGGGTCGAGTTATAAATCATGCAACCACCGAAAATGTTTCCACGGGCAGAAAGAAAGCTCGTGCTTTCGCACGAGCCAGATGTCAAGAATCGTGGTAATGATGGGATATGCAACCGCCGAAAGCTCGCGTCATGGGAGATGATGTTTGTTCATGGTTTTCGGTCAGCAGAGGTTCAAAGCACCTGCATAGTATCCATTTGATGAATCATTTCAAATCACTCGCAGCGCTGTCATTACCAGATATGATTGCACGGAGTGGCCCGCCTTTTCGGTGGCAGTTACATCAAACGCCATTAAGCAGATTGTTCATTCATTTTTAAATTCAACGTGTTGTGATGAATCCGAGGATCTCTAAAAACAACTACAATCACGCGATTTCATCAATGAAATGGGGTTTTCAAAATCTTCATTCCGCCTTTCTCTGGTGATTAGCAAGCTGTCTCCAAGTTTAGCCGACGTTTCGAGCCAAGGGAATTAAAGCGGACATCAGGTAAGACTGGAAGCCATCTCCTGTCAAACATTTCATAAAGACCATTGCCCCGAAAATGTAAAGTTTTGGCTTTCTCCAGTGTGACTGTTATTTGAATACAAGTCGGTATTTTAATAAACTTATGAATCATATGTTCGGTCAAAGGTTTTCACCGTCCGTTATGAGTAAATATTGACTATATTTTTAGTTCCTAGAACCGTGTTTTCCAAACACCTGGTTATCCACAGTTTCATATACAGTCAGTATTAAACCATGGCAAAAGCAACCCCTGCCTTAAGGTCCGAGGCAGATAGCATATGGTATTTCAAGGAGCATCCAGAGGTTGTAGAATATTTTAAACAGGTCGGGGTTCTTTCATATTGTGAGAAATTGACAGTCTTCCACCAACAAATTGCTGAGACATTTTCCCTCTCATATGATGGCAGGATTGCCAAAATAGGCAAAGAGGAGTTCATAATTGATGAGGCATCTATTTCCGAATACACAGGGTTTCCTAGGACAGGGGTTTGCTGGTTCAAAACATCTTCACCTTCAAATGTTGAGTTTAGGTCTTATCTGTTGCCAGTTCATAAAACCTTAACATGGAAGAAAGACATTCCCATGTCCTACCTGGAGAAAAAATGGCAGACATTGCTGAAGGCAATCTTGGTATACATAACCTGTGAAGGGCGTTATAACAGGGTTATGTACTACCATTTCAAATTGTTAAACCACTTCACAGGCAGGGAACATCTAAATATACCCTTTTTCTTTCATAAGACACTGATTAAAATGGCAAAACAGGTAAAGGCTCAGCCCACTAAGGTTTCAAGTAGGATATCTCATCAGGGATTGATTACTCTCCTCATCAAAGAAGCTCTTCACAGGAAGCAAATAGAATGGAGTTTCTTCTTATTCTGGAACGAGTTTCAGACAGAGAAACCTCCAGAAATGAAAGAAAAAAAGTCCAGAAGGAGGAATGATCCTACTAATCACAAGAGGAGAAAAGGAATTTCAACACCCAAGGATCCTACAGAGGCAACACCCAGCAACCAGGGAGGAATCAAGAGGAAGTTAAAACTTAAAAACAGAAACTCTGTGACAGGGAAAAACCCTCTCAACCTGCCATATAGTGACTCTGGTTCGGAGGAAGAGATTGAAAGGGCACAGGACAAATTGCATATAAAGCAAGATGTAAAATTGAAAATCAAGGCACCTCCATCAAATCCTTCAGAAAAACACAGTCAACCGAAAGCAGAAGCTTCATCCAGTAAGTCTCAGAAAGGTAAGACCAGGAAAATCAATAAGCTTCTATGAGAAATTTATGAGATGGAAGTACTTGAGAGAGTGATCAAAAAGGCAAATGGAGATCTAACAGAGAAGGTTGCTGAACTTTTTGAAGAGAATGAAATCCTTAAGGAAAAACATGATTCAATCAAAGGAAGAAACAAAGAGCTAATCAGGGAAAACATGAAATTGTACAGGCAGCTAAGAGTCTTAAGGCTCAAGCTTAAAAAGTTTGAATCACCTGAAGAAGAACAAACAGGGTTAGACACCTTGGCCAATCTGGCCACAACCATAATAGATGTAAAAAATTCTCCTGCCCAGTCAACAAAGATTCAAAGGTCTGCTCGGATAAAAACTACAACATCCCAGAAAGCATGAGCGTTAAAAGAAGTTTCAAAGCAGTCATTTTTGAAAATTTGAAAGGTCTTCAAAGTGCAACATTCAGTGGTTTAGGTGAGCCCCACTGTGCTCATTAACCACCGAAACAATAACTTTCGGTGGATAACTTACCAGGAATTGTTCCAGTCAACCACCAAAAGTCTGTATATTCAGAATTCGAACAAGATTTTGCACAGGTCAGCAATTTTTGACATGAAAAGGTTTGGGACCTTTTCCAATCCATATCTAATGAATTATCAAACTTAGTTCAGCTGTCATTTCGGATATATGATGAAGAAAATAATTATTCCAAAGACATATGGGCAATTTCGTTTGAACCAGAAAACAGAGTATTTCGCCACCTCAACTAATTCGACCTGATCTCCATGGGAGAATGATCTCTAGCCTTGGAAGGTTGTCTACACATCATCAATGGTCAACAGAAGAAAATCAGGGATTTGACCTCGTTTTTAGGGAATATCCCACTTATTGTGAAACAGGTTTTGATTTACTATCTTTAGTTGATTTGATCCATGTTTTTAGGATCAAACAACTGTTTTGTAATCTGATAAATATTAGAAAGAAACATGAACCAAGGGTTCGATTTTGGGTACTATGATGCTGCTTCTGTAACACACAGACTTATTCTTATTTTATAAAAAACTACAAGCTTCTTTCAGTTCTGTGTCAGATTTTCTCTTCTTTTCTTTTATAGCTTATGAGTGGATGTTCCTTTGTTGAAACTCATTCAATTTGCAGTGTCTGTCATCTCATTGATTTAGTTGTTTTAGTTGATTATCATAAGCTATTTCTCGGTTGTTAGACCCATTGTGTTTGTTGGTATGAAACATAATCTGGTTCAATAGCTGTATTTCTTCCCCCATTTAATCAAACTTTATCTGATCACGGTGCTAGAAAGCCTTGTGAGATTTTGTATCTCTAGACAGTCTTGAAACACAGTTCAGCCCTTGCATATTCATTTTCATCCACAAAACCACTTCAAATATTTAGAAAAACATTTCCCAAAAAAGAATTAGTTACCAGGCATCTCCGACTTACAGCCTAGGAGAGTTTCCTGGAGTGATAACAGCTGCGTCTGTGAAATACTGGAGCGAGGGTTTTGGTTGCAGTAGGACCACCATTAATTTCCCTGCAAAAGGGATCTATTTTCCGGGATCGGTTATTGGTTTCTGTTCAAAATGAAGACTTTAGCCGTAATTTCACTGTTTTTGGCAGCCTTGAGCCCGGTTTTATTTATCTATTTTTGGGTTGGTTTAGTTAGTCATTGGTTTAACTGTGTAAATTTCATTTTATTTGAGAAAGGCGTAGGGTTTGGCTGTGTTCTATGGACTTCGTTCTGGCTTCTAATATTTTTGTTGTGTTCTGGGTTCTGATATTTCTGTGTACGGTTTGGCTGTATGGTGTGCGTGTTAAACATGTGTGAGTTGTTCAGACATTCCACTGCTCTGCTATGGTTGGAAGGTTGTAATTATTGGCGTCTGCATAGAGCCAAAGGTTGTAATAATTGGCCTCTACATAGAGCCAAAGACCACACCTAACGGGCTTAGTATTAGAGTTGGGATTTGTATGGTTTATGTGTGAATGCACTCGAAATTTGGGTTCGAGGTTTGGCATATGTGAATGCTTAGATTAGGACTTAGGTCACCTATGCAGACACACCACCTTTTAAAAAGAAATGCATCTTATTGTTTATGCAAAGCCAATATAAATGTTGCATGAAAACTGGTGCCACATCATAGCACACCATGTGCTACAAGAATAAATACAGATATAATATCAAAGCAGATTGATTTAGGAAAAAAGAATTGCCAGATGTTCTTCCATTGGATTCCAACCTCAACACGATGAGAAACTTCCATTGTAGCGACTTTGTGCTGGCAATCTGAGGTCTGAACATGGTGATGGAGAGCGATTATACCATGCTCTGGGACACAAGCTCGGCCATAAGATGTTCGATGGGGGTTTTGTTCATAACGGGCTCTTGAAATCTGCGGCCTGACTTATCAACACCGAGGCCGATACGATTAAAGAGTTAATCGAGGAACACCCGAATTACACTCTCACTTTTACTGGGCATTCGCTTGGGTCTGGGATAGTGGCTCTACTAGATTTGATCGTGGCCAACAACATGGACCTGTTGGATGAAATACCTAGGAATCAGATTAGATGTTATGCATTTTCTCTTACCAGATGCATGTCTCTCAACTTGGCTGTCAGATATGTTGACATTATCAATTCTGTTGTGTTACAACTGATTGTTCTAGGATGACTTCTTGCCAAGGACATCTACGCCACTGGAAGGTATTTTCAAATCTGTATTTTGAATTCGATGAGAAAGTATGAGTTTCGCTCTCAGAAATTTTGTTTCATACATTTTTTGAAGAATCTTGAGATTGTTAGGAATCAAAATATGGCCGATACTTTAAACTTACAATGTGAATGCACTGGATTCGTTAGCAGGTAGTTGTGCTGGCTCATATCTAAAATGAAGGGTCAATATTTGACAAATCATGGTGGATCTTCTGTTTTGTTTTATAGTCAACGTTTTAGTTATGACTGGGCCGACCCTATTGTATTTTCATTACATCATATTTAAATGCATCACACATTACGTTGTTGTTTTTGTAAGGGACTGAAAGTCGAGAAAGGAGGAGGAACGAAGCTTGAGGAATCTAGTCTGAGCAATGAAGATGTAGAGCTGGTGAGAATTTTAAGAAAGGCTTCGATGTCAGACAATATAGTGATAATAACCACCTTGAATCATTCATGGGCAACTCCAAACTCAATGATTGATCTTTTTCTTGAGAGCTTTCGAAGTGGTGAGAGAATAAGTAGTTTATAGAGCATTTGGTAATCGTGGCATTGGATCAAATGGCATATGATCAATGCCTGTCCATTCATGTTCACTGCGTTATGCTCAAAACTGAAGGAATTGATTTTTCTGGAGAAAGGTTTTTTTTTTTTTTTCATGACTGATGACTATTTGAAGATGATGTGGAGGAGAATCGATTTTCTGAGGACTGTTCTTGAGATTGGTTATAATTTTGTTTTTATGGTACATCTCTTACTTTGTCAATTTTATTCTACTCTTTTCCATTATAATATATTGTATGCATTTCTAATTGTCTGGTTTGATGAATCAAACATATATATATATATATATATATATAGATGTTGAGATAGGGATTACTCTATCTAAAGGAGCTGGCAGTAAGAACACTCTCAGGTGTGTATAAATGGGTGAGGCATTTCTGTGAAGCGTCAGGGCCTTTTGGTACTCTGGGCTCTTTGTTGGTGCACGATTTTGTGTTTTAAGGTCTTCTCTGTTTCGCCTCTGGAGTCTGGAAGATTCTGAAATGACCTTTGTGGTTTGTGTGGGCATATTATCTTCTCCGTGGCGCATTCCAAATCCCTATTTAGATGGATTGGCATGGTATCTCATATCTTCTAGTTTGGGTTTCATATTGTGATAGCCCGTCTGATCCATGGCCTGACTTTCAAACAGCCAATGCAACCCTAGTAGCTTTGTTGATACTTTGGTAAATTTGCTTTTACATTTTCAATATGTAATTCATTTATATTTATATTTGTATTAAAATTTATGTGTTTGGTTTGCAGGTTAGGCGGAGCTGGAGTTGGAGCTGGGAACTTGGCCCTTAAGGCCCCAAATTTATATTTAACCTAATACGTTTATTTAGGGATTTACTATAACTAAATAGGAGTGTTTATTTAAATTTATGGGTGGGTAGGTAGGCCCTTGTGTTGTAGGAAAATCTGCCTGCGGACAAGTAGATCGACCTCTAAGGCTTGACCTTAACCCTAGACAGAAAAGTGCTTATCATGGACACTGAATTTCTTTCGAATCTATCTAAGCCTAATGCATGACAAGGGAGAGTAACAGAAGTACCTCTTAACCGATGTTTGTCCCTGCACGCTCCGAGTTGCGCTCCGATTCTTTGCTCCTCGCTGAGGTCTGTGGACAAAACAAGATATGACCACTTCCTACTCTATTGACATTAGCTTGAAAATAGATCTATCACTGAATGATAAGTTCATGTAACATCAAACACAAACTAGAAAGAAACAGGCCAAGCGTGTCATATTAATGAGAATAACGACAACAATACTTACAATCGTAGATGCAAATGCGACAGCTTCATCAAGTCCTCTTTGTCTAACCCTTGCCTAAACGATCCACAACCTGGATGACAACAGCTTCAGTGATTGCTCACCTTTGGCTGACTGCAAGTTTCCTCCAAGATCATAAGTTTCACCTATTCAGTTCCTCTTCCACACTTATGAGATCATAAGTTTGGTGTGATTCCCCTTTTGCAGCCCTCACCTATGAGATCATAGGTTTGGTATCATTCTCCATTTGCATTCCTCTTTCACCATTAGAAATCTCGTTTATATAGCCTTGGAGAGGCTCAACAATCTTGAGATATCCTTGGGGAAGGTGAGGATTTTCCTCCTTCAGTTGAGGATCTTCCCTAGGATCATGGCTGGACTAGGGATTCGAATCCAACTGCCTTCCAATAACAAAAATATGCTTCCCCCATTCATCTCAACAGCTTAACAACTGCCCAGAATAGGTAGCGCTCCCTCAAAAGGGCCATCAGAGCGTTGTAGCGCTCCCTAGTAGGCTTTAGGGGGCACCATCACTCTCAAAATCTATAGCACTCCTTTAAAAGGGTCAAGGGAGTGTTATAACTCTCCCTGACAGTGTATTGGGGAGTGCCGACGCTCCAAGATAGTGTAAGGGGGAGCGCTCCTCTCCAAAAGTCAGTTTTTGAGGTGCTTTCAGGTGGCAAAAGGTTGTTTGACTTCAGTAGATCAGTTCTCCTCCTTCAAATCAATCATGTGAGATGCTATAAGTGCCCCTTTAGTGTCGTTGACATGGCAGTATGTCTGAACATCCTTTGCGACACTAGTGACCAACTTGCGACACTTGCGAAAGTTGTGGGGAAAATGTGACACTTACAACACTTGAGAGGGACAATGCGACACTTATCCAGCTGAGCAATTTTGACGTGTAACAAAATGCCCCCCAAAGTATGAAGTTAGAAGATGCCAACTGATGACTGAAATACTTTGTAGATGCTCAAGCAAGGGTATAGACTCGAAGAACCTGACGAAAGCTGCACACAAACATCCAACAAATATCATGACATATTTCAAAACACAAGGCATGCATACTTATGCTTGGGTGATCAAGACTTAGTAGGATATGGCCGCCATAAAATACACTGCGGATCCATAATTGTATTGATAAAAAAGGTATAGCCACCAAAGATACAATGTGGATCTATACTGCAATGACATGAACTGATCATAGCCACGAAGAATATACAGTGGATCTACGAGATGACAATACATAGCCATGACCAATACAAAGTGGATCTATGTGACAATGTATGTGTTCTTAGTCCAGAACTCCTTCGCAACCTGGGCGAAACATATATCAAAGTGACTTACTCAACCCAGGGTCTTCTTACCAATCCCAATGTGGTACGAATCTAACCATGTGAATAGATGTCCTGATGTCGAACATGGTAGAAACCACTTGATTACCGGTCAATGAGGTAAACCGTTAACAAGTGCGAGGGAGATCACCATTAATGTCAATGATTCCCAAGGTACCTTAGTACATTCCACCGAACGTGAATAGATGAGTTGAAGTCGAACATTCGTGGAATCATTCGATCAGAGGTCAATGATGTAAACCCACTGTCGAACGTGAGGAGGCCTGCCATTGAGGCATGCAGGTCCCAAAGTACTAAATGGTTTCTAAGCCTAATTCATGGATGATGTGTTGAAGTCGATAGGAATAGACTCGTCGAGGGAGGGCCTTGATGTATCCCCCATCAATGACACGAAACGGACATGGAGATGTAATTGGAAGATCAAATGGACATGGACTGACACTAGTTTTGAGGTAAGATATTTGGGATGGTTGACTCTCGAGGCGGATACTTCCCTTGAACACTGAGGCACAACAGTAAAACGTGGAATGGACCAAAATTATGCAATGGATACTGCGACTTACGTCGGGTGACCCAAGGGAGTGAAAGGAAACTCAAATATTGGCTCAGTGCAGAGGTTCAGTGGATTATGACATGGGAAAATGACAAAGTGCCATGTTCAAGGGCGACTCTAAGAAGTGCTAGATGGTGTTCTCAAGAGACTGCTTGGCTTGTTCCCTTCAATTTTTACCCCATCCAGATAGATGAGTACCTCTTTTTAGTTTAATGAGCTCGAGGAGGATAACACATGCTCGATATAACTTACCTTCGGTAAGTTCCTCTTCCTTTGGTTAATGAACCAGAAGAAGTAAGGGTTCAGTCCCATATGGGTCTGTCGATGTGTGCTTTAACGAGTCCAAAGACAGAAAACTCGAAGGTTTTTCGGGATTATAGAGTTTGGAAAAACGCTTAAAAGAGAACTCTCTCAGTTCCTTTTTCGTACAGTAGTCCAATGAGACCGAAAAAGGGGTAAACTATCGCTCAAAAGACGCTCTTTATGACCTTTTAACGAGTGTGAAAGAAAGCAAGATCACTCGACAATCTTTTCATATTTAGAGAGTCTGAAAAGGGTTTAAAGGAGACTCCAGGGGGGTTCCTTTTTCGTGTGGTGTCCATACAGGTCCAAAAAAGAGATAAAAGTTTACCTGGTTGCATTCTCATGTATTTATGAGCAAGATAAAGAACAAATACTAAGCTCGGTATGCCCCCAGCTTGAAAACTGGTGGCTTGACTCCAGAATGATCATCAAAGGCTGGAGACATGCCCCCCAAGCTTCAATTCATTCACCGACTGTGAGGTTGTCGCCAATTTCTGTGCTAGATGGAGAAAAAGGATACAGGTGGATGAAATGAAGGTTCAAAAAAGAGACCTAACGAAAGACTTGACTCGACATCTACGAGATCTGACGAAAGACTCAACTTGAAGGGAGAGGTGATTGTTTCATTTTTTAACGAGCTTGACACAGGAAAAGAACTATGCTCAAGGTTTCAGGTTCGATCCCTAGATTGTTGTTTCATTTTTTAACGAGCTTGCTACAAAGAGGAAAACTATGCTCAAAGCCTCTATTTCATTTTTTAACGAGTTTGCCACAGAGAAGAGAAACTATGCTCGTTATGCCCCTGGCATGAAAGCTAGTGGCATCCGTTTCATTTTTTAACGAGCTGGCCACAGAGAAGAGAAACTATGCTCGTGATGCCCCCAGCATGAAAGCTAGTGGCCTCTGTTTCATTTTTTAACAAGCTTGCCACAGAGAAGAGAAACTATGCTCGTTACCGCTTCTTGATCATGGCTACCAAGAGGATAACGCTCTGGAAGGATACCATGTCAAGGGACAAGACTCGGTCATGTCTTCCAAGAGATCTTCACTGAATGGAAGAGAATCACTCTGGAAGGAACACATGTCGAGGGTGATGACAGGGGTAAGGAGATCAGGCTCCAATAACCCTACCGAAGAGATAACCATGTCAACTACCGGATCCAAATCGTCGGAAGTTGAGGCCATGGGAGACAACGCCACATAATTGACATGCGGCAGGGGTGATACTGTCTGCATATAAGAACCACTTAGGGAGGTAACCCAGTCGGGGCCAATGAATAAAAGTTGATCAATAGTCACAATTCTTCCATCGTGAGGGAAAGATATCACACAGAAAAGAGTGGATACAATAGCTTTCATAGCATAGACATAATCCCGCCCAAGGAGTAAACTGAAATCCAAGGGGTCTCGGACTACCATGACATCGATAAAGATAGTTTTCCCTCCCAAAGTTATAGGAAACTGAGGAAGGATCCCTAAAGGTTGACTAGTTCCTCTGTTAAAAGCTAACAGACTATGTGTAACCGGTGCAAGTTGCGGACAACCCAAAGCATACCAAGCAACAGAAGACAAAATACTAACGGATGCACCTTCATCTATCAACGTTTGAGGAACGTCCCGACCACGAACCTGAACTGTAATCTGGAAAGGAACGTGAGAGGGAAGACGAGGTCCAGTTAGCACACCCCAATCAAAAAGGATGGATTCATTACTTGGAGGAGGTTCCAGAGGAGGAGGAGGAATGCCCCCAGGCATGGTAGAGTCTGTATTAACGAGAAAAACATGGGCAGTATCGGGTTTACTCTCTAAAGAGAGAGTAGGATCGACCGATGATTGGATCGGATCAACCAATGGTGGACTTGGATAGACCACTTCGGCACTCTTCAGAGGAAGAGTGGGACTGACCAAGGAAGGGACTGGATCAGTCACTTTGACATTCCTCAATGGAGGAATGGGATTGACCGATGGAGAAACTGGATCGACCACTTTGGCACTCTTTAGAGGAAGAGTGGGACTGACCAATGGCAGAACCAGATCGATCTCTTTGGTGTCACTCTCTAACGGGAAAGTGGGATCGATCGAGGATGAAAACAAATCGACCAATTTTGTATCACTCTTTTGATGAAGAGTGGGGCTGATCGATGACGGAACTGGATCAGCTACTTGGGTTCGTGGTTCAATCGAGGAGGAAACTAGATTGACCACCTGATCAACCGGATTGACCGAAGATGGAACTGGATTGACCAGTCCATCAACCAATGATGGGTTGGAGGAAAG
>ML787935.1:39677-61503 GCA_009831015.1 Picea engelmannii | reverse complement strand
AGATCATAAGTTTCACCTATTCAGTTCCTCTTCCACACTTATGAGATCATAAGTTTGGTGTGATTCCCCTTTTGCAGCCCTCACCTATGAGATCATAGGTTTGGTATCATTCTCCATTTGCATTCCTCTTTCACCATTAGAAAGCTCGTTTATATAGCCTTGGAGAGGCTCAACAATCTTGAGATATCCTTGGGGAAGGTGAGGATTTTCCTCCTTCAGTTGAGGATGTTCCCTAGGATCATGGCTGGACTAGGGATTTGAATCCAACTGCCTTCCAAGAACGAAAAGATGCTTCCCCCATTCATCTCAACAGCTTAACAACCGCCCAGAATAGGTAGCGCTCCCTCAAAAGGGCCATCAGAGCGTTGTAGCGCTCCCTAGTAGGCTTTAGGGGGCGCCAACACTCTCAAAATCTATAGCGCTCCTTTAAAAGGGTCAGGGGAGCGTTATAACGCTCCCTGACAGTGTATTGGGGAGCGCCGACGCTCCAAGATAGTGTAAGGGGGAGCGCTCCTCTCCAAAACTCAGTTTTTGAGGTGCTTTCAGGTGGCAAAAGGTTGTTTGACTTCAGTAGATCAGTTCTCCTCCTTCAAATCAGTCATGTGAGATGTTATAAGTGCCCCTTTAGTGTTGTTGACATGGCAGTATGTCTGAACATCCTTTGCGACACTAGTGACCAACTTGCGACACTTGCGAAAGTTGTGGGGAAGATGCGACACTTACAACACTTGAGAGGGACAATGCGACACTTATCCAGCTGAGCAATTTTGACGTGTAACACCTTGGTTCCAGATTTTGAACCAGGGCTCTGATACCATATGTAGTGGCCAGTAAAAAAAAAATCAACAAGCCTAGTAAAAATCCTTACAATTATGCATAACATTTCTAACATAGAATTTCTAAGTGAGTACATAATTCATTAACTTCAAATAAGCATATAAATTTAAGTATAATTTAACATTTAACATTTAACTACAACATAAAATTAACTTAGCCAATTCACAAACAATTTACCTGGTTCTGATGCTAATTTATGTCGCCTTCCTGCCTTGTTGTTGCCTTCCTGCTGCCTGATGCACTGACCAACACTGCCCAAACCTACTATCCTCCCTGCCAACTAGGACAACTACCTAGCTCCAGGATATCATATGGATATCCTAGCCCCCATGCCCAAAACCTCCAGCAAACCGGTGCCTGTACTGATCCAATCCAACTACCGAACACAACTCCCCTCTCTGCAATCCAAGAGAAACCTCAAAGAAAAATAATAATCCCCATAGAATGATTCCCCTTCCTTCCTACATAAACCTCCCCTCATATCTCTCCTTCACCGCCCTCCTTTCATTTACTCCCTTACCTACACATAGTTAATGCCCCTTATCCTTTCATTTATTATTTTATCCTTTCGTAATTAATATCGTATCCCTTTCCATGTACGTAACCTTTTAACAATATAATAATAATTTATTAACCCCCTTTTATTTCTTTACTTAATTAATTAATGAGTTAATTAATAATTAATTAATCCTTGACAATCATGAACAAGTAATTAATAATAATTAATTATTTAAAGTTAGTTAAGAAATAATTATTGTTTAGCTAACTTTTAGGATAGTTAGATTATTAAATTAATTACAATTAATAATCCTATACATCTATTTAAGCATGGTCATTACATAGTTGCTCCTCCTTGTGTGCATTATACCACAAGTTTACATATCATGTTGCTAAACATGGCTTCCTCGTAGCTCCCAAAAATTGGGTATCCTCTAGATCTCTCCACACCACTAATTCTATCAGTATTAATATCCAAGAGTAATGAAATTCCATACCTTTGTCTAATGCTTCTTTGAAATCAATCAAGAATTGGTTCAACACAAAAGGTACTCAATTCATTTTAACTCCTGTGACACATTGCTCATTTGCCAATATCACATCTGCTGACACCTGGTCCTTGCGACATTTTCTTAACAATTTGTAGGTCAACACCTACATCACAAATCAAACTATATCATCATTGATACTTGCAACATTGAGACCATGAGAACCTATGAATGTGTTGTACTTGTCCTTCATCTTTTCTTCCAATTCTTTCTCCTTTGAATTGTCTTTGAAAAATGACGATGGGTCTTCCCATTTTGATGGTAGCCCAGTTAACCATGCAATCAACTCTGTGTCGATGGATACCGATCTATCTAACCATAGAAATCCTCCATGTACACAACTAAGTAATATATTACCACAAATATTTATCTCTACGCTCCTACCAAAATGTGGAATATCTAGAAGGTTCAGAATACCTATTTTCTCTAGCCTCATCTCCCATTCATGTGTTTCTACTATGATTTCTTATGAATCTGCGGTGCTTCTTATGCTTTGTGCTGGTCCAGAGCCAACTATGGAAACTTCTTCATATAATTCATGTTGTGGTATGTATACCTTAGAATCCCTACTATGTCAAGCATATCTTCCTGAACAATCACCCCCACTCAAATCTCAAGATTGACGAGTTCATACTTTGGCTCTTTCTGTAAATTCATCATCTTTGTTGTTGGTTTCCTTGGTGTCACATAATCCCTTGGAAAGTGAATCAGGGTTGATCCTGATGTTGATGCTACCAGTGTTTGGTCACAGGTATCGATGTATTCCTTGTGCGTTGTTTCTTCGGATGTGACGAGGCTTCTCCTGCCTTTGGTGGCGCCATTTCTCTCTAAAACTACTATATACAAATTTTCTTCCTTGACTATGTTTGTGTTCACTCGACTCTTTTATCTTGCTTCTCTATATGAAATATCAAATGAAAATAACTTTTTTTTGTCGAACCTTCAACTTATTTTATCACCTGTCGCTAGTTATTTCTATTCTTTTTCATTCCTAAACTTTCGGTCTAATCCACTTACCTTTGCATTCAATACTTTATTTAATCCTTCATTAACTTCATATCCTCGATGGATTATGCACTAGATTTTCCAACCTGTCAAAATATTATTTCCGTTTTTTATTAATGACGATGTGGTGCCACTAATTTTCTATCATGTTTTCTCTTTATGCATGTCTCGTCATGGACATTCTTAAATTATTTCCCCCCTTTCTTTATGTATCTCTTTCACAATACAATTCTTCTTTCTACACACACTTCCTTCCTCTTTACTTTTTCTCTGCAACATTCTCTAGTTTAAATCCTTACTAGTCTAACTTCTTGAACACTACCTTTATGATTAGAATCAACCTTCTTTCTTTGATCCTAACATATTTTTTATTTTTTTCCTTGTTTTTCTTTTTCTCCCTATAATACACTATGATACAAGTACTATGGTACACAATCTGCACAGTTCGTACTAGTGCGTGGAAGCTTGGCTATCCCTATACAGTTTCAGTCAACTACCATTAACCAATCCTTCAACAACTTCTCCATTCATCTTCTCCAAATGAACCATACCTGCATCTGTCATAAACCTTATCACATATGGGCTTAGCCAATGCATCCAGAACTTCCTTGGGTGTTGCAAAAACTTGTCATACAATACTACTAAGTCTCTTGTCTGAAACTTATTCTACTTGATATGTCTGTCATGCTAATATTTCTCGCACACTTTTTGAACCTAATGATGAAAACCTATGACAAAATGATATTCTTCTAATTCCATTAGTTATGTTAGTCTCTTCTCCACTGTGCCATAATCTGTAAGTTTTGTCAATGTAGAAATTATGTGCAAGCTCGGTCCTATGAATTCCATAAGCATAAAAACTTCTTGTCCATATGTCAATCTGAACATAATTTATCCTGTTAGTTTATTACTTGTGGTCGTATATGGCCATAACATTGTTGGAATCCTCAAATCCTAGTCATACTAACTTACATTACAAACCTTTTTCAACGCATGTTCAATATTTTATTGAATACTTCTACTATTCCATTTTCCTGAGGATGAATAGAGTGCTTTTCTAATGATGAATCTGAAACTCCTCTATAAAATATGTAATATTGTAATTCAGAAAATGATTTCCCTGATCACTCTTAATTATTCTTGGGCATCCCTGATCATCCAGCTATCTTCGTGTTGCAGTATCTGACTGGTTCTTCCTTGACCCATATGTTTAAATAGTCTATCGCAGTAATGATGTATCTAACTCCCGACCTCTTATATGGTGGATTAATCGTCCCAACAATTTCCACTTCCCATTTATCAAAATATTGTAATGTCACTTGTGGTACTAACAACATTTCATCCCTCCTAGAAGGCTTCCAAAGTCTATGAAAAAAATCACAGCTGTAGCATAATTCCTTAACATATTTGTAAAGGGTAGGACACCATAGTCGTGCATGCAATATCTTCTGATCTATTTATTTTCCTTCATAGTTCCCTCCCAAAACCCCTCCATGTGCCTCTAACAATATCATATGTATTTCATTCTCTAATATGCAGCATTGTAGAATATCGTCTGCGCCTAACTTGTATAGATTTCCTGCTATTATCTAGTAGTTTGTTGCCTTCACTACTAGTTGCTTCTTTTGTGAAACTGTGAATTATTATGGGGCTATTCATGTACTCAAAAAATGGACCATGTCTACAAAATAGTCATCAACCATTTTAATATAAAATAAGTGTGTGTCTAGTAAACTTTCATCCACGTTTCTTGCATCTTCACCTGACAGTATGCGTGATAAGTGATCCGGTCCTGACTTAAATTTCCTTGGTTTCGTGATCACATAAAAGTCATATTCCCAAAACAACAATATCCATATGCAGGTTCTCCCTCCCCCAACACTGGATTGTTAACTAGGTATCTCAACACAAAATGGTATGTATATATCTTAAAGTGAGATCCAAAGAGATAATGTCTAAAATTTTGCAAGGAATACACCATTGCCAGACCTTCTCATTCTGTCGTAGTATATTTTTTTTCTATAGATGATAGATTTTGGTTGAAAATTCAATCTGATGGTCTAACTCTCCTTCACCTGGTTGAGCCAAAATGACTCCCAATGCTATAGGAAATGCATCCACATGAACATGAAATTCCTTGCTCCAATCAGGAAAAAATAGAGTTGACGTGGTGACCATATTATGTTTCAATGTATCCAGACTCTTCTGACTTTCGTTATTCCACCAATACTTAACTTCCTTCTTCAACAAATTCTCCATAGGGGTTTTGATCTTCCTATATCCTCTAGTGAAAATTCTATATTATCATGTATGACCCAATGTGGCTCTCAACTATTGCAATAAAGGTGGTGGTGGAAAATAAAAAATCACAACTATCTTTGTAGGATCAACTAAAAATCCTTGTTTACATACCACATGGCCCAAGAAAATTCCAAAAGGTGCAAAAAAATGAATTTCTTCAAATTCAACGAGATATGGTACTTCCTACATCTATGCAACATTAAGCACAGAGTTTCGACATGATCCTTGAACATAATAAATATTTTCCAATCATCTAAGTACACCTATAAGAACTTATGAATGTACTCTTTGAAAGCCACAACAACTACTCTGGAAAATATTGTTGGTGCATTCTTTAAACCAAATAGAATAACTGTGTACTGGTAAAAACCTTGTTCTGTCTTAAAGGTGTTATTATATCCGTCTTCTTTCACAACACTTATCTGGTGTATCCTGAGAATCCATCTGTAAATGAGTAAGCCTCCTAACCTCCTACATTATCCAAAACTTCATCTATAAATGGGGTATGAAATAGGTCGTGTAAACAAGCATCATTTAACTTTCTCAAATCTACACATATACTTATTCCTCGTGTCTTCTTGTCTTGATCCATGATTGGAATGATCCACTTTGATTCTTCAATAGGTTCTATAATTCCATCTTCTAACATCCTTCCTATCTCTACTTTTACCTTTATCTTATACGCTAAGTTCATTCTATTTGGTCTCTGCTTCACATTTTTCACATATGGATTCAATGGAATCTTCATTTCTCCTAACTCCCCAACAATCCCTTTCATTTTTTAGAACATAGCTGGAAACAAATCCTGGTATTCACACAGTAAGTCAACAATCTTCTCAATTGTTTCCTCACTCCAGTAGTCTACTATGTTTGTAAACATAGGATTATATTCTGTATCGATGTTCACTTTTTGTGTTCTCAAAGGCTTGACATACACCATAGATTCAATATGTGGTCCCTCTATTGCATGCTCCCCTTCATTTTCTGGTATCTTCAAATTCCTAGGATCTTTCTCTTCTTGGTATTCTTCAGCAACATTATAACAGTGAAAGACCTCTTCAACTGTCGCGGTAACTCTAGGTGCACTATACATCGAGCCTTCTGTCAAAAAAGTCTTATTCTTGATAACCTAAAAGGATGAGTCAATCAAAGGATTATTATTTTTCAGAATTGAATGTTACTTTGAAGTTCTTGGTTGTCTCTTCCCAATCTTCTATGCCTCTACACACTTCTAGTTCTATTTACCAATTCTTTGGAATTGTGTCCAGAGTATGCACAAACAGATGTGTCCACTCTTTCCTAGGTATAGATCTCCATGTCGTGGTAAACTTCGTAATATGTTCTGTAGGGAAACTTAATTTATTATACTTATATATGATACTTTCATTCTCTGTTCTGAATCTTACTTGCAATAACCTTTTGCACTACTGCAAATCTCTTATTCCATACTTGTGTGCAACCCACCATCTTGCAGGGGTTTCTTTCAGTGCAACATCTAAAGCTAGTTGTCTTTGATGATATGATATTTTCATTTCAAACTCTCTTATAAAAGAAACTACATGAGTTATTACATCATACCTTGGAGTTTATCATATCGTAGTTCCAATCCATCGCAACGCGTGAGTAATCCAAGCACATTTCCTTGTAGACACCTCGTGCAATCTCTACAACAAATTTTTGAAGGTTCTTCTAAGTCTAACGTGCATGAACTAATACTTCTCCAACTAAGTATGCCTTCATCTATAGGATTCACATAATCATCCATCTGCGCAGTCATATTATACATATTATCAAGTTCTTTTCTCTTTACTTGTTCTGCAAATCTCCTTCCTTCAGTGGGATCTAATGACACAATAAAATTCAAGTATTCTACTTCTAATATCATCTCTCTTTTCTTTATATCAATGATAGTATGATTATCTTCCCAATCAAGTCAAAATAGTGTTGGATAAGGTGTACTACCATCTACTATTTCGATCACTTCAAAGTTTTCTACACTGCACAATCCATCAATATTGACACTTACCCCTCTCAACCTTCCAACTAGAACAATCTTATGTTGATTTTCTAATCTCAACTGGATAGGTGACCAAATTAGCTTCGACCGACCCATCATCTCCCAAGTCTACCTTGGGATGACATTCACATTGGAACCTAGATCTAGAATAAGATTTTCCATGTTATAATTTCCTATTTGCACATTGAGCCATAACTCCCTATTCATTCTCTTCTTACGGTGAACCTAGTTAAATACTTTGTATGCGACAATATCTATTTCTATTGTGCACAATGGTCAATCATTCCATGTAGCATACTCAGAAAATATTCATCCTTCATTAATTCTAAACAACTTCTTAAGGAATCTTTCAAAGTGCTTACATTTTCAACTTGACTTTCTGAATGGTCATACACTGGAGGCATATCATACATGAGAGGTATTTCATACAAACATGGCACCGATAAATTTGATGCTATTCATTCTACTTCAATCACTTCATTTTTGTATTTCTTGTATGTCTCTTTCTCTTTTCCGGGATCAAATAATGGAAGAGGCTCAACTTATTTCCTTAACCACTGGTGTATTCTGTTCCCTTGGTCCATCGCATCAACTCCAGTTCTCATCCATATGTGCATAATTAATGCTAACTTAGGTTGTTCATTGCACTTTTCAGTTGCTATCATCTGTACATTTTCATTCCTATTTTATTTCCATTTCATGATCAATTGTGGGAGATCCTCTGTCGCATGGTCTAGTGCTCTGCAATAGGTACACATCATGCATGAGTTCAGACTATTTGTGCCAAGTGTCTAGCTGATTAGAGTTATAACATATAATAGATCATGTTCCACTACCAAAGACTCCCCGTCCATGGCCTCTGAAACCTCCTCATCCTCCTTGATTCTATCCTTGTGGAGTATTATACTACAGAGATCCCCTTCTAATTCTTCTTCTTGTACTCTATATGTGTATTCTGTGCACTCTCTCATCAGATCAAGTGCATGACAATCCTTCTCTTCATGTCCCAATAACTTACAAAAGTTACAAAGAAGGTTCCTCCCAGTACTCTGATATTTCTGCATCAATGAATAGTTATGAGGGTTGTAACCGATTGTATTGCAAATCTAACACCATAACCCTAATGGATTTGGAGCTCATGTATTCAAATATTGCTAGAAAGTTGGACATTCATCCTTATGATGACCCTCTATATTACATGTGATAAACTAGACTCCCTTGCGCTTTTCTTTTCCTTTCGTAATTTTTTGTAACTGAATAGTCAGTGAATAAAACTATGACTAAAATTGATCCATACCCATGTTATTTTGTCCCATGGGGGATGCTTCCAATTTCATATCAATTTCTAAATCTTCTGACTAGGACATGATCTTATATTGCGTAAAAGGGAAACATATATGCGGCAATAATCCTGCAATAAACCACTCTCTATGTTGTTCTTCTAGAATATGGAATTTCATCTGATCCTTTAGTATCTTAAATCTTTGATCATAGTCCCACACTGATTCATTCACTATCTTCTTGATTTCCTTCATCTCTATAATGCATTGGGTTTGAGACTTAGGATTATGGAATTCTTTCAACAAGGCTTGTCTTACCTCTGCCAATGTTCTTGTTTGTCCCATGGGAATAGTATTTTGATACTTCATATACCATAATAATGTGTGATCCCTGAAGGTCGTCACCAACTGCACAATATTCACATCATCATCCTCGATGTTCTTCATAGTTCATATTGTTTCACAAATGAACAAATGTTGTTCTAGATCTTCTGAACTGACCCCTTGAAAGAGAGGCATCCTTAAGGTGGAACCTACCCCCACCATCATGTTTTGCATAATATTCCTTCTAAATGTTACTATCTAAAGCTGCGTTACTATAATACTTCCACTTCTATGACTCCCTTGAATACTATACATACTTCTCTTACTAACTACAATCGCCAAATTTCCTTCAGATATCAGAGACAAAAAAAGGGTTGTGGGTTAGACACAAAGTCTGTCTTGAGTGTGATCTTCTTCCAATGTACTGATTTGACCTTCCATGTGTGGTATGATCGAAAATATTACGCCAATGTCTATTTTTTCAAACTCATTGTGTTGTCCCTCTCTCTAAACCACAATCCTCTTCCTATTCAGTCTAAATCTCTTACCACTGCGTAATATTCCAATATCTTCATATGTCTCACCTTCTTCCACTCTTGACATCATCAACCCATCCATTACTTATTCATTCTTCTCTACAACACTTAGACCATTCCATGTTTATCCCCTAGTCCCCCCTATGCATGAAGGTGCTTAGCTTCTTAGGAAATCATATTCCATATTCATGACTCCCTTGTTGCACAACATTATCTTAATCCAAGTAGATATTGACTTTAGGTATCTTCCACGCGGTCCCTTAAATAATTTTCTTTCAAAAAAAATATACGATGAGTACAATCTATAACAAATTCAAGAACATAGCCTCCCAACATGTTATCCATCTAGTAATCAATTGCATGTGATACCTTATTTCTTATAGTATTGACTTTCTGAATTAGCTTAGGAGTCCAATTTCTCGAAACCTCAGTACGATATCTTCCAATCTGTTCGACAAATCTATGGATCCACTCTGTCAACACATTCGGGAAATCAACAATGGAAATTTCATGCAAATCTATAAAAACATACATTTGTAACCATTATTTTGCGTTGATTCGTGGATTCTGATTCTGATCTACTGCAAACTCGATATCCTTATTTTTTAACCATTTCCCAATATCCTCCTTAGTTTACCTCCACATTCCCCTCATTTGCAGATCTTGGTCCCAGAAACATAACCATTTGTTGGCACCCGGTGGGAATACTTGAGGTTAAACATTAATTCACCAACAAATCCCAAGATACCATCCCTTTCGGCATCACCTGCAAGAAGGTGAAGTCTCACCTGAGGTACCTATAGGGAATGCAAGAACCAGGCTTCCACAATCATGGGGGAATAAGAGACATTCATCCTTACTATTTACTTAACATTCATTCATATACCTTGTGTGAGAACTCATAACAACATAGAAACATATGAAAAATTGATCTTACTTAACGATTCAACATCTGCGTGGAACCATCAGACACATGTTCATATTAACCATTATGCATCTACTACATGTGTAAACATATTAAACCAACACATCATAACAAAAAATACATCAATACAAAATAAATTAATGTGGTTCACTATTGCACATTATTTTCATCATCCCTATGACCGTTAATGATGTAAACCTATATGTTGTGTTCAGAGGGGTCAGTGGCTTGAATTCCTGAAGAAAGAAGGGAGAAGAACTTTTGCTGAGAGAAGAAGTTGTATTTTCCTTTGTAAAAAACCCTATTAAAGAGGATTTATGCAGGCTGCTCTATACATAGGGTGTAGAAATGCCTGATTTTCGTAGGCTGCACCATAGCTAGGCTGCAGAGTCTCCATAGGTTTCTCTATAGCTAGGGTGCAGCGGCCTTCGTACGTTTGAAAAATGAGCATTTTCTCGATGCTTATAGAAGGATAAGATTCTATAGTGAGGTGGCTTCCAAACGTTTTGGATCTTATTTTCTTTTATGATTTAGTGGGATCATCCTAACCTCTCACCTTATCCTCTTCAGCTTATAAAAGGAGAGGATCTCTCATGGAGAAAGTTAGTTTGTCTTGGGATTAAGCTTTTGAGATTGGCTTGTTATTGAGTTTTGTAGCTTGGAGTTTTTGGAGTTTGCATATTGGATTTGAGCTTTGCTTTGTCAAGATAGATTGTGAGTAGCTATCAGATCCATGGTCTCAGAATCCTTGGAGCAAGAAGTGTGTAGGAAGTAAGGAACTGTTGGAAGGAACCTGACAACATCAAGGCATTTGGTTGTATCTTTCTTCCACATTCTTTAATAAAAATATACTTTTCTTTCCTATATGAATGTTTTTTCTCCATATTGTATGATTCCTTGATCACATACATAGTTTCATATCAAATAGACTCTGTTATTCACGTCTTTGTTGGCTTGTGTTTAATTGTAGATATTTCTCCATAAGCCTTGCGACAAAGCTTGGAATGCATTGGTGAGGTCAGATCTTCAATATTTAAAAGGTATGTTCTAGATCCATTTCTCATTTTATGATTGAAATATAAGGAAAGAGTATTCTAGTGTCTTATTTTGTTCTAGTTTCATAGTGAAGCTAGGGGAATTGATTTGTGTCTGCACTTAACAATTAGCCCGATAACAAAATTGCCGACTCCACTGGGGATTAGATTGTTTTCCTAGTTTGTCTTTATTTATTTCTTTGATTGTTTGGATTATGTTTTCTAAGTCACTGGGAGATCCAGCTTGACTCTCTGACTGATTAAACCACACTGGAAAAACCTTCTTACTTTTTAATTTTTCATTTTTACTTTGATTTCTGCACCCTGCTTTGAGGAACAGTGCGGATGCATAGTATTTCCACACCCTACCTATTTAGACTAGTGTGGAAATTTCGCACCCTACCCATACCTGGCCTGTGACGATCAAGGATTTACACACTATTTCAGTCTTCCAGCCTGCAAAAATTTTGAAAAAAAATGTTTTTGGTGGTTTTCCCTGTCCAGATCTGTGATATGGTTCTGGGGTGATCTGTTGGGTCTGATTATAGCCTTCTTGACAAAATTTGAATCTGATTTCAGCCATATTTACCTTATTTTTGCTTGTTTTTTTTTTAAGATTTGATCTCTTCCTTTGAGTGTCTTTCTGTTACAAAGCATTGTTTTTCTTTAGAATTGTTTAGTGAAATAATACTTCTTTTTTTGAATAAATCGTGTTAAAAGAGAAACTTAGTTTGGGTTGATTTTGTTTTGAGGAAACTCTCTCTTGCTTTTAGTGTCTCTTTGAAACAAAAGTTTTAATTTTCTTGCTTTGCATTGGTTTGGGGGCATCTTTGCATTTGAAGTAGCAAAATTGCATGATTTTTGACGTTTTTGGTCTTGAATTATAAAAGAAATTCCCCCTCATGGTAGGGGGGGGGGGGGGAATNTGGGGGGGGGGGGGGAATCATGTATTGGTGTACAGTCTCTTTTGCTCATTTATTTAGAATCTTGATATTGATGAGTTTAATAAAAATTTTGGGACATTATGCTTCTGGGAATGATAAACGTTTTCTCCTTCTCGTAATATAGCTTTCATCAAAGTGAAATATTTGCATTGTTTAGAGTCGGTCAAAACATCATTTAGTCCATGTCATTTTCCTCTTGAGTAACAACAACCTTAAAAATAAATCTCTTATAAAAATTGATTCGACAGTTTTATAATTTCTGGTAGCAAACCTACATTAGATTAGTTGTAGGGCCTTAGAGTAGGTGTGAAAGATAACTTTCCAAAGATGTGAACAAACATAGAATCTTGAGTTAGGGAGTGGTGAAATCCACTTTCTACATTTTTTCTTGGGAAGCCCTTCTCACACAAGGGTCAAACCTGAGGTCGCATTGAGACTGGAAGAGTTACTCACCCTACTTTGTTGGTCTTGGTGTAGAGATTGTGCGTATTATGGGGGTCACTTGAAGGTATACCCACAATGATAAGTGGAATCCTTTCAAGTTGATTTCAGGCTAGATACCCTGCCCTTGCATGTGGATTAGACTGTCAACTATTTCCCCAAGCATCACTGTCTTCATTGGTAACCTTAGTGGCCTATCTCTTTAGAGTATTTACATAAGGTGACTGTGGAGGGGCAATTCTTCATAGTACCTGGAATCGACAATGGCCAAACTCACTCGGGATCCTTGGAGGGTATACCCATGTTTATGTGTGGGATCTTGCACTAGGGTGTAAGTCCATTAAGAAAGTCATCAATGTAACTTTTCCACCCGCTCTATCTCAACCCCTTCTTACATTGTTCTCACGACATTGGATTTCATCACCAACTAGTGTGTTCATAGTGAGAAGGTTTTGTTTGCTTTCTTTCTTACTAGATTTTTAGTGTGTGTTGTTTGTTTTCCCCAATGAAATCTAGGTTGGATCTTTATTTAACGATGTCAGTTTCCAGAATGACCAATGAGGGAACCCCTTTTCCAGGGGAACCTTTTGTTTTTCCTTCTTATGGAAACATTGGTCCTCCTCACATCGCTACTTTGAGCCTTCCAGGTCTCACAATTGGATTACCGATATTGTTGTTTTCCACTTAGGTAGTCCCTAATGCAGTTAGTGCTTCATTTGTAATCACTTCTGCCCAATAACATCAACCTCATGTTGATCCTTCACCTTCTTCACTAGTAAGATCTACTTCACCTTCTTTACTTGCAAGGTCTTCTTCCATTTCATCTTCTTCGCCGAGTGAAAGCTCTAAATCTAGTAACTCAGTGGATAAGAAGAAGAAGCAACAGAAGAATAAGAAGAAGGAAAATAAACAAGGGTCCAAACTTCCAACCACTGCCAGACATGTTGGAAAGAAACCAATTACTGTTAATCGTGTTGGGAGTGTTGATGATGACAAGATCATCCAAACAACCTATAAGCCCAAGTACCCTTGCAAGATTTGTAAGGGTAGACATCTTCTTAAGGATTTCCCTGGTCTATCCAAGGTTATCGAAGCATGGTCTATGCACCCTCGCCAACCCATGTCGTCAACCTCTGAACAACATGTTGATGACCTCCCGTCAACTAGTCAAGATACCATTGGGAAGAAGAAAACTAGAGTCAAGTTCCCATGCATGTTATGAAAATGGAGTCATAAAACTCACCTTTGCCCTCTTATGGATGAAGCCTCAAAATTCTTGGAAGAAATGACTATTTCACAGCCTCAACTTCTAGCTTCTTATCGCAATCTTACTCTCGACCCACCTGTAGTTGATGGAAAGATCGATCCATCCACTTCATCGGTCAGTCTGGTTGATCAAGTGGTCAATATGGTCACATCCTTAGTTGAAATAGTTGAACAAGTGGTTGATCTGATCCCATGTTCAGTCGATCCCACTCTTCCATTAGAGAGTGAAACCCAAGTGGTTGATTCGTTTCCACCCATCAACCCCATTTTCCCTTTGGAGAATGCAACCCAAGTGGTTGATCTGATCTCGTCATCAGTCGATCCTACTCTCCCGTTAGAGAGTAAACTCCATACTGGCCATGTTTTTCTCATTGATACAGAATCTACCATGCTAGGGGGCATTCCTCTTTCTCCCATGGAACCTCCTACCAGTAATGAGGCCATCCTTTTTAATTGGGGTGTGCTAACTGGACATCATCTTCCCTCTCACATTCCTTTCCTGATTACAGTACAGGTTTGTGGTCAAGACATTCCTTAGACATTGATAGATGAAGGTGCGTCTATTAGTATTTTGTCCTCTATTTCTTGGAAGGCTTTTCTTTTTCCTCAGCTTACGTCAGTTACGCATAATTTGTTAGCTTTTAACAGAAGAACCAGTCAACCTTTAGGGACCCTTCCTCAGTTTCCTGTAACTTTGGGTCAGAAAACTATCTTTATTGACATTATGGTAGTCCAAGACCCCTTGGATTTCCCTTTACTCCTTGGGTGGGATTATGTCTATGCCATGAAAGCTATTTTTTCCACTTTTTTTCATGTGATATATTTCCCTCACAATGGAAGAATTGTGACTATTGATAAACTTTCATTCATCTGTCCTGACTGGATTACCTCCCTAAATGGTTCTTATATGAAGATGGTATCACTCCCACCACATGTTCATTATGTGGCGTTGTCTCACATGCCTTAAATATTGATGAAGATGAGCCTCTCACCATAAGTTCAATCTATTATGACTTAGATCCGACAGTTTAAATGATTATCTCTTCAGTAGGGCTATTGGAGCCTTCCCTCCTTACCCCTATCGTGACCCTCGACATGTGTTCCTTCCAGAGTGTGTTTTTTCCATCGAGTGAAGACCTCTTGGAATCCATGTCCGAGTTTTGTCCCTTGACATGGTGTTCTTTCAGAGAATTGTCCTCTTGGAAGCCATGATCAAGAAGAGGACCTTGAGCATGGTTTTTTTATTTCAATATCATTAAAAAATGAAACCATCCTTGAGCATGGTTTTCTGATTTCAAGATCATTAAAAAATGAAACCAGCCTTGAGAATGGTTTTTTGATTTCAATCTCATTAAAAAATGAAACCAACCTTGAGCATGGGTTTTTGATTTCAAGCTCACTAAAAAATGAAACCAGTTTCGAGGCTAGTTTTTACGTCTATGTGGAAACCTCATTAAAAGATGAAACATAGGTTATGAGCATAGTTCCTGTTTCTATGTCAAGATTGTTAAAAAATGAAACAAAGGTCTAGGGATTGAACCTGGATTCTTGAGAATAGTTCCTATTGACGTGTCAAGCTCGTTAAAAAATGAAATAATTTTTTCCCCCTCTCTGATTGAGTCAATTCCTTCATCTAGTATTTGAAGCTTCATTTCATTCACCTTTGCAGTTGGATGAAACGAAGCTGGAGGGGCAATTCTTATAGCCTCTGGACTCCATGTTGAAGTTAAGCCGCTAGTTTCTTAAGATGGGGACTAAGTACCAACCATGTGTTGGGAAGTCGCAAGCATAGTTTTCTATGGTTCAAGACTGTCTAAAAATGAAACCACCTACCTCAAGCATAGTTTCCTCTTGTTCAAGCCTATGTTAAAAATGAAACCAGATCCAAGCATAGTTTTGGCTAGTTTTAAGCTTGTGTAAAAGTAAAATCTATCCCAAGCATAGTTTTATTTTGTTTTAAAGATTGCGTAAAAATGAAAACAATCCCAAGCTTAGTCTTTGTTCTTTATCATGCTCATAAATACATGAGAATAAGTTACCAAGCTTAGTCTTTGTTCTTTCTCGTGCTTATAAATGAATGAGAATAAGTTACCGAGCTTAGTCTTTATTCTTTCTCATGCTCGTAAATCAATGAGAATGTAACTGAGTAAAATTTTATCACTTTTTTGGACTCATAAAGGTTATATGAAAAAGGAACCCCCTAGAGTTCCCTTTAAGCTCTTTTCAGACTCTCTAAACATGAAAACATTGTCGATCGATCTTGTTCCTTTCACGCTCGCAAAAGTATTTGAATAAAAAGTTTGATGGGCAAAAGGCTGTCACTTTTTCGGTCTCATCAAACCAATTTATGAAAAAGGAACTGAGAGAGTTCTCTTCAAGTGTTTTTTAGACTCTCTAAACATGAAAAACCCCAATTTTTCTCTCTTTGGACTCGTTAAACAAACATCGAAAGACCCATATGGGACCGAACCACTCCTTATTAGGGTTCATTAAACATACTCTGAGGGACTCATCTGAAGGATGAGCTTACATTTACAAGCATATGTTATCCTCCTCAAGCTTGTGTAAAATAAAGAGGTACTCGCCAGAAATGGTGCGGGGGAAATTGGGAAAGAAATATGTCTAAACCTGTATTCTATGGAAGAGTCACTTTTGAACATGACACCCTTTCACTCACCTTGTGTCTAGGTTGGAATATTCGCTTGTCTCCCGATCATAATCCTTTATAAGATTACAAATTGGTATGTGATCCCTGTTTTTGAGTCAGTATTTCCAAGACAGTTGTTGTGTCGTCAATATGTTCAAAGAGAAGTTCAACCTGGAAATCCTTCCATTGCGTCATCCATTTCTATAGACCTTAAGCCTTCTATTACGTTGACCATCCCTGAGTCAGTCTTGAATCATTTTTTACTCTGATCTACTTCAAATCTTGTTACTTGTTTCATGTCATTGATGGGGGATACATTAAGGCCCTCCTGTGACGAGTCTTTTCCTGTTGACTTCAAATTTTTATCTAGGAATTAGACTTAGAAACTAATTGGTACCTTGGAACTTGCATGCCTTAATGGAAGGTTTCCTCTCTTTCGATAGTGGGTTTTCATTATTGACCCTGATCAGAAGATTTTGTCGAGTGTTCAACCTCAGCTCATTAATTTGCATTCGTTGGATTGTACTAGAGTACCTTGGGAGTCATTGACATTAATGGTGATTTCCCTCACACTTGTTAACGATATTCACTAATGACCGGTAATCAAGTGTTTTCTACCATGTTCGACTTCAGCACATGTATTCACATGGTTAGATTCATACTATAGAGTGGTGGAGATGAAGATCCTAGATATTTTCTGACAGATTCAGGTTGCGTTGGAGTATATTCAGTTTGTATTGTTTCATAGATCCACTTTTTATGTATCATGGTTATGTTCAAATTTGAGTCTTTAACACATAGATCCACAATGTATTTTTGGTGGCTATGTTCAAATTTGAGTCATAATGGCATGGATCCATAGTGTATGTTTGGTGGCCATGACCTGTATTACTTGACATGGATATTTGCATGTTGACATTTATTCTTTGAGTCATTTGTATTATGAGTATGGGAATTGCTACCTCAGTGATGATATATTAATGTACTGCATTTCCTTGTTTGTTGGCAGGTTTTCGACCGACGTGATCCTTGTTCTCTACACACACTGGACAAAGTATTTCAGCTATCACTTAGTTCTAACTTCATACTTTGGGGGGCTCTCTGTTACACATTATTTTCATCATCCCTATGACCGTTAATGATGTAAAACTATATGTTTCCTTCAGAGGGGTCAGTGGCCTAAATTTCTGAAGAAAGAAGGGAGAAGAACTTTTACTGAGAGAAGAAGTTGTATTTTCCTTTGTAAAAAACCTTATTAAAGAGGATTTTTGTAGGCTGCTCTATACACAGGGTGTGGAAATGCCTGATTTCCGTAGGCTGGAAAATATCTAGGCTGTGGAGTTTCCGCAGGTTTATCTATAACTAGGGTGTGACGACCTTCGTACATGGGAAAAATTAGCATTTTCTCGATGCTTATAGAAGGAGAAGCTTCTATAGTGAGGTGGCTTCCGAATGGTTTGGATCTTACTCGCTTTCATGATTTAGTGGGATCATCATAACCTTCTCACCTTATCCTCTTCAACTTATAAAAGGAGAGGAGCTCTCATGGAGAAAGTTAGCTTGGCTTGGGATTAAGCTTTTGACATTGGCTTGTTATTGAGCTTTGTATCTTGGAGTTTTTGGAGATTGCATATTGTCTTTGAGATTTTCTTTGTCAAGATAGATTGTGAGTAGCTATCAGATCCATGGTCTCAGAATCCTTGGAGCAAGAAGTGTGTAGGAAGCAAGGAACTATCGGAAGGAACTTGACAACATCAAGGCATCTAGTTGTATCTTTCTTCCACATTCTTTAATATAGATATACTTTTCTTTCCTATATGGATGTTATTTTTCCATATTGTATGATTCCTTGATCATGTACACAGTTTCATATCAAATGGGCTCTGTTATTCTTGTCTTCGTTGGCTTGTGTTTATTTGCAAATATTTCTCCATAAGCCTCGCGATGGAGCTTGGATTGCATTGGTGCGGTCGGATCTTCGATATTTAAAGGGTATGTTCTAGATCCATTTCTCATTTGATGATTGAAATCTAAGGAAAGAGTACTGTACTGTCTTGTTTTGTTCTAGTTTCGTAGTGAAGCTAGGGGGATTAATTTGTGTCCGCACTTAACAATTAGCCCGATAACATTCACCCCAAATAGGATACATCCTCAATGACTGACTTCTTATATTATGCATTCATATTTAGTTCATACAATAGGTGTTCACTACACTCATACAATAATCTTCAGTTAAAACCAAAACATACCCAAGTTGTTCTATGTTGCAGTGCACACATACCTCTCGAATGATATTCAACCCAAATCATACTAAGAAACTCCAAAAAAAAACCAACAATACAAAAGTTATGAGTTATTCCCCAACTCTCCACTCACTAAGCCTCTTCTACGAAAAAATCCATTACATACTTATACAATGATATTAGGGCTTAACTCATTACAATGTGGAAAAAATGTCCAAAAAATCCTAACTAACTTCCACATTCCATGCACTGGCTTCTGAAAATGCACTAACTGTATTACATGCATACTGGTCATTTGTTGACTTGTCATGCGATTCGCTCCTGTGTGATTCCAAAAATTTACCCAAAATATCCTGCTCCAGCAGATGTGCATAACACATGAGCATCACCCCCAACCAACAAGTATCACATATGTACATATAGGTCCCCAATATTGTTACCAAGTTTGCACTACTGGCTATAGAAATGGGTCATGGGTCACATCAATCATTTTGATAGGTATTCTCACATGTCATTGGTACTACCACTATAGCTAGTTCATTGACAAAAGAATGATTGATATGATTCATCATTCATTACAACTTCCACTGCCACCACATAGTGGGAATTTCAACGTTCCTAGCCTCCTCTCCAATTGTCATCCCACTTTCGTCATACATTCAGACAAGATCGCATAAAAACATTCTTTCATTCCCATCATATGAAAGCATGATTAACCTTGTACCATAAGTACTATATCTCGACTTTGAAGACAACTTCACGTGAGTCTCAAATGCATTTATTGGCAGATACATTTATCCATAGGGCATATCATCAGGATAGAAAATTGGCATTGGGATCTCTCTGGATGCACCCTTCCACTATCATATTATGAGTAATCGTTTGCCCATCACCTCTTCCCTTTCCTCTTACTCACCCCCCCTCTCTCGCATGTCTCCATGATATAAATACACACTCTCCCCTAACAAATCCTTAGAAAACATTATCCACCTCCCGTTCTTAGTCTGTATTTTCCTTCACCCCCAGTTATACTTACCCATCCTTCACTTCTTTCATGGCCCATTTTCGTCACCATTCTAGGATGTGTGCTTGCATGCCTCATCAATACTCTCCCATTCCCACACTCTGGTTCTTCTAAATCTTAATACTGAATCAACAACTGCTAGGTAGAACCTCCATTCTACTAACTTACCTTCTCTCTCACTGCTAAGTGTCACCATGATTTATCCCCTTTGTTGATCGGGAGGGCACATTCATTTCACCTACGCCATGATTTATCCCCTTTGTTGATCAGGAGGGCCCATTCATTTCACCCATGCCATGATTTATCCCTTTTACTAATGTGTAAGGGCTTCCTCTTTCACCATCAGGAAAATTCCTCCCATTATCCCTCTAAGTCTTGCACATATGCACATACCTATTTCCAAGCCTCGTTCTCTCACCTCATCCCATATACCCACATCCCTCTTGCAATAGAGTGGCCCGACCCACCAGCTCGACCTGGTCATCCTACTCTCAATAGACTAGAATACATGTATGCTTTCTCTGAGTGGTGCCTTAATTATTTTCAATGCTCAATGCTTGGTCGTGGGCCTCAAGAAAATCCATTGTTCCCATCCAAAGACACCAATGAAGGTTTCATAGAGAGAATCTTCCCATATATTTTACTCCAACTCCATCTTTCACCATATATCCTACCTCTGTAATTCGTGGACCTGAGTTGATCTGCACCTACAACCTACATTGATGATTTACTTTTACTTAGGCCCAACCATTCAAGCACCTTGTTTTTTCATATGATAATTTACGATTACTCTAATTTTTCATCATATGAACTTTTGTAGCTGGCTCGAGGATGAGCCAGATAATAATGGTAGGGGCTTGTTGGCACCCAGAGCTTTGGGTATAGTTTTTCATGTGCCCTCATTCCATATTTTTTCTCACACTAAAGGAAATATGCGATGAATTCCATAAAGTGTGCAATAGACCGAGTTTTGTTAGTAGCATTCCAAGCATAAAGACAACCAAGTGCATTTTGTTATAAGGTTTTTCAATTGTGTCAAAAACCAAGAATATTCCCACCAGAATAAAGAAAATAATCACCAGGAAATCTCCTTGAATGATTATTTCCCACAACATATGAAGATGTGGGGCGGCCATAATATGATTTTGTCAGGACGTTAAGATTTCCCATGATGCAAATAGTCTACATGGAGCATTGGAAGGCCCCAGAAGCATGTGAGGCAATTTGTTCAGACAAGCGAATGGACCAAATCAGAAAGAGACAATGCTCCCTAGTATCAAAAGATATAAAAATGATCTATAATATCAGAACAAGAGTTAGCTAGTTAGTATGTGAAATAGTCGATTGGATATCAGTCTCGAGCTCACTCTCATCCTGTTGTAATACTATGATGTTTTGAATATATTCTTATTTCTTTGTTCTATATGAATCCTAAGGAAAGGTGCATGGTTTATTTGGTTGTATTCCTATTGTTTTTAATAGTAATGATATGAATCTCTATGTCTATCCTAAGCATCTTTTCAGTGCACTATATATCTCCATGTGATGGAATTCTCAAAATAATAAAGATATGGCAATTTTGATATATTATGTCTCTTGTGAATGAACTGAATATGGGTGTGTATTGTTCTAATTCTTAGTCCTAATTTTTTTTATTAGACATGAGTTCCATGAATGCTGATATTGACAATGTTTCATATGTTTAATCCTCCATCCTTGACATAATACCTTATGGTCTTTGGAATCCTCTCTACATCTTGAGTGATACCTTCCTTGGCCTTGGTTGAGGATTGATATGTTGGTGCTTAGATTTTTTTATTGGACATGCTCTGATGATCCTTGGGTCTAAAACTCCCTAGTGTTAATAAGATTAGTACGCCCATAAGTGTGTACTAAAAAACGTGACACAACCATGGGGGCTTCACCTTGTTAACCTATATCATATCACGTTCATTC
>ML787935.1:0-12239 GCA_009831015.1 Picea engelmannii | reverse complement strand
ACCAGTATTCTTCCTTCAAATTGAGTAAATGAGGTGTTTCAAGTGCCTCCGTGATGTCGTCATTGAGGTACCATGATTCAACAGTATTTACGACACCCTTATGACCAACTTGCGACATTTGCGACAAGTTGTACAGGAGTTGCAATATTTGCGACAAGTGAGAGGTATGTGCGACACTTATCTAGTTGAGTGATTTGGATGTGTAACAATTTGGCTAGGTTTTCTTCCCTTGTTGAGAAGGGTTTCTCGGGATACTTCTTGTGTTCTTGTGCATGGTGCTTCTTCTTATGATCTTGGTTGTTGCAATGTTTATGGTTATGGTTAATTGATAAAAATGGAATGAAATTCATGCTTAACCTAGCTTATGAAAAATCAACATGGTATCAGAGCATAGGTCTTGAAAGAACCCATTACACAAGCATCCACCAAGTCTCAGCTCACCTTTTGCAGAACCATACGACCCTTCTAGGGTTTCCAGAAAATTTTGTACGACCTTCCTTTCAGTGGTGATTCAACCCTTAATACTTGGAAGTTGGGGATAATTTTGGCATAGAATAGTATGACCTCTTCCAGCACATCTCCAGAAGCTCTCAAAATGAAATTCCAAGAAATTTTGATTTTTGGCCCTAGGGTTTCTAGGGTGCCGAAATTTCCTGCAGAATATTAATTCTAGATTTCTGAAGAAATGTTCTCCTGAATCAGCAAGAATCTATGTGACACTATCAAATTTATTTTTGGAAGTCATAATTCCAATATAATCCAAGGTTTCTAATTCAACCTAATCATTAGGTTTTCAAAATCCAGTTGGCGAGAATTTGAAGAAACCAATCAAATGAAGAACAGAGCATTAGTAGAAGATAGGCTTGATGGAGAAAGCAGCTTCAGATACTGTAAATCAAGGCTTCAATTCACCCTTGAATAATATGGCCTCTTGGATGTGGTAACTAAAACCCTACCAGCCACAACTACAAATATGGAGAAGAATATAAGAAAGGAAGAAGATTTCAAAGTAAGAAAATTAATCATCTACTCAATAAGAGATCACCTCTTACCTTGGATTGCCAGCCTAAAGACAACCTATGATATGTATGAAGATTTAAAAGGAATGTTTGAAAGTGACAACACCCTCAAATCTCTTACCTTAAAGATCCAACCTCAAAGTACCAATATGATGAAGGGTGACACAGTTGCCATCTTCATTATGAAGCTATCATAGATTAAAGAACAACTAGAGACCATCGAGGAAATCATGTATGCCAAAGAACTTGTCTTAACCACTCTCCATAATATTCCAAAATCGTGGGATCCTTTCCTTCAGAGTATCAGTGGAATAAAATATCTACCAACCTTTGATCGTCTATGGACAGATTGTACTCAAGAATAACTTAGACTTAGAAATAGAGGAGTGGAAGATTCCTCAGAAGAAAATCATGCTCTTGCACTTCATACAAAGAAGGGAGGAAAATTCAAAAGAAATTTCAGGCAAACATTTAAAGGTGAAAATTATTCATCAAATCTAGGTTATCAAAGAAGAGATGTTTCAGAAATTTAGTGCTTAAGATCTGACAGTTATGGATACTATGCAAGAAATTGTCCAACCAGGAAGAAGGGAACACAATATGTTTCCACTGCTGACATTGATCCAGACCCATCTTAACTCTTCTAAAACTAAACCATGACTACAAACCAGGTAAATCAAATTAATTTCAAGTTTTATAGTTGATTTCATTTTTTTAATAAATCCCTAGTATGGGAGCCCTCAAAGACTTGGACCATTATCACTGGTATGGGAGTCCAAATCATATTTGACTGATTTTTTATATGATACAATTAGAGATGTTTTCCTTAAATAAGAGATACCCATTCAAGCAAACCCATAGAATCTCAGATGGATATTGACAGTGAGAAAGTACCTTCTCCCCCATCAATAGTTCAGAGGGAGACAAACATTATTCCAGTTGATCCATTTTCTTCAGTTAATATGTTCAGATATATTGCAGTAGGACATAAAAGGCCTACCTAGACTCACTCTGCAAGAGGAAGAGAAACATACAAGCCTCTCAAGGCACATCCTGAGAAAGTAAAAGAGATCTTCAAAGATATCCTTTAGTTATGAGACACCTTATTGATGATGAGCCTCCTTTTCCTAGAGAAGCCATAAGAGAACAGGTATGGAAAGATGTCATAACATGAAGAATACCCATATATCTTAAAGAATGATGCATAATATATTATTCAAGAACCATAAGGGAAGTCTGTAGTAACTTTCAATTTGATCTATAAGATAAAACATGTAGCTGATGGAAGTGTTTGGAAATACAAAAAAAATATCTATAGCCAGAGGTTTCTCACAAATAGAGGGAGTTTTCTATGATGAGACACTTGATCCAGTAAACCTGTTACACTTCCATCCATACTACCATCCATGAGCTAGAAACTATATCAAATAGATAAATTCTTGATTAGTTTGGAGTACAACTAGAATATTTCTGATCCAAACCTATATCATTTCAGTGTTGATGACAAAGGCCTATTTTTTGGTAACTTATTCAAGAATTTTTGTTGTTGGATACAAGTAATCCTTGACTTTTGAATTAGAGATAAAGAATCTGAGAATGATTCACTACTTCTTGAGACAAGAAGTATGACAGCGGACCAATGATATTTTCCTGAGTTAAAGAAAATATACAGTGAAAATATTAAATAAGTTCAAGTATGACAGAATACAAAATCCACCTTGATGGACTGATGATGATTCAGATGAGGCTAATCCACAACTAATTGGATCACTGATGTATCTGGTTAACATCAGACTTGATTAATTCTATGCAATGAATGTGCTTAGTCATTTCATGATTCAACGGAGATGGACTCACTAGACAAACAACAAAACATGTATTAAAATATATCCGAGCCACAGTTGGATATGGCCTGAGACATGCCTTTAGTGTGAAATTGAGTTTGCAGGATATGCTGATTCAGATTGAGTAGAAAGTACAGTAAACCAGAAGAGAACATCTGGTTGATGTTCTACCATGAAATTTTCCATGGTTTCCTTATGCAGCAGGAAACAAAACTATGTGGCCTTGATTGCACCAGAGACAGAGTATATAGTAGTGAGTGTGCGAAGCAATGTGGCTTCACAAGCTTATGAAAAATTTACTCGACCATGAAATGGATCCTATGATGATAACCAAGAGCTGTGTATAAATCTCCTTGAGAATCTAGTGTTTCCTGATGAATTGAAACATGATGAGATGAAATATTTTTATATCAAAGATATGATGCAGAGGAAAAATCATACACATACAGTACCTTCCTACACTTGATAATATTGCATACATATTCACCAAACAAATTTGGTGAAGAATTCCTTCCTAGTTGATAGGGAGCATTGATGACTCCAACCAACACAAAATTCAAAATACATCTGTGTGAGACTTGGCATGATGAAGAATGCCTCCCTAGCTGAGAGGGAGTGTTGATGATTGCAACTATGTGAGACGTTCTCTAGCTTACAAACCTGTGAGATGTGGATCATTGTAGCTATGTGAGTCTTTTTCCATCTTACAAACCTAAGAGAAATCCCTTAAGAAGGGTACGTGGTTCCTACCTGAGACAGACCTAGAACATAGAGATGACCTCCTACATTAAGAGAGTTGAGAAGAACTACAGATGATTATCTAGTGGGGAAGGTGATCTGTTGAATTAGATGTACCTGTAGCTGAGCACAAGGTGAACGTGTGAAATCCCAAAGTGTTGGGTGCATCATCATGTGAACATAAATGAAGATGATGTATTATCCTCCTCTATGCAACATAGTTGACGAGAAACTCCAGATGATTCTCCTGTGTGAGGCAGTGGGAAGCAAGATCTGTAGAGTGGATGTCCCTGTGGACGAGCACAAGTGAATGTGTGAAGATTTGCTTCTTCTGTGTAATGCAGTGAGGCAGAGATATGGACATCCCTATGGATATTATCCTAGTATATGAGCACTAGTGGGTGTACAAGATCCCTTGCTATATTGTTCAAGAGTCAGACTTGCCTGTAACCCTAATTGTAATGTAAAGGGTACAGGTCGGTCCTACCTTAATGTGTCTGGTAATTAATGTAAAAGATAATTAATCTGGTTAATATTAATTATATTATAAGCTAAGTGAGGCCGGCCCTGTTGTTCCAATAGACACTTTTGTTGACAGGTTTAGGTTAGTATAAGTAAAGGTATATTCCCCATTGAGAAAATATATCTTTTATATGAGTTTAGAAATTTCAACAAGTACACTTATTTGGGAAAAGTTTGCACCTCTCTTGGGTGCTAGATTTCTAGGGTTTGAGCACCCTCTTGTGTGCTAGGGTTTATCTTGGTGGTAAAGGTCTTTCTCTCGAGGAATATAGCAAAGGATTTGGATGGGTTTTCTTCCCTTGTTGAGAAGGGTTTCCCATGATACTTCTTGTGTTCTTGTGCATGGTTCTTCTTCTTGTGATCTTGGTTGTTGCAACATTTATGGTTATGGTTAAATGATAAAAATGGAATGAACTCCATGATTAACCTAACTTATGAAAAATCAACACATGGCAGAGTAGGAAGCAATCTATTGTTGTTCTCAGCACAACAGAAGTGGAATACATTGCAACATGTTCCGCCAATTGTGAAACCATATGGCTTCAAAAATTGTTGATAAAAATATTTGATTTGGAGATGGAAGTAACTGTGATTCTATGTGATAACCAAAGTTGCATAAATATGAAGGAGAACCATGTGTTCCATGATAAGTCGAAGCACATAGAAATCCGATATCACTGTATTCATGAGATGGTGTAGAGGGGAGCTGTAAAGCTCCAATATGTTCACACATATGAGCAGGTTGCAGATGTGTTGACCAATCCTCTGTCTCGTGTAACATTTGAATACTTTCGAGACAAGATTGGTATAGTCCGAAAGGACCTCCCTCGAAAGGGGGATTGATGTTGATGATACTATGGTATCCTGACCAACAACGGGTATCTCAGTTAGGATTTTATATCCTAAGGGACTAATCATCCCTGGAAAGATCCTGAAGGTCCGATAAGGATGGTCTTTTAGAGTACTTGTGCAAGTATATGTCAGTTGTGGTAAGTACTGGTAGCTCCGTTAGGATTTTTATAATCCTAGGGAATCTTATGATTCTTGGGAAGATCCCGAAGGTCTGATAAGGATGGTGTGTGAGAGTACCACGTGGTAGCTCTGTTAGGATTTTATATCCTAGGGAATATTATGATTCCTGGGTAGATCACTAGGGATTGTCAGAGTACCACAAAATGTTGTTTTTACACCTGCCTCATTTTGTTGCCATCTGTTGATAATGTTGTCATCTCAACCTTGTGTTGATGATGTTGTTATCTCAACCTCATGTTGATGATGTTGATGATGTTGTTATGTCAACCTCGTGTTGATGATGTTATCTCAACCTCATGTTGATGACATTGTTATCTCAACCTCATGCTGATGATGTTGATGACGTTATGTCAACCTCATGTTGATGATGTTGTTTCTCCAGCCTCATGTTGTTGATGTTGTTGTACCAACATCGTGTTGTTGATGTTGGTGTACCATCCTCGTGTTGGTGATATTATTATTCTAGATTCATGCTAAAGATGATGATGATGATGCTACTTGAGCTTCATGCTGAAGATGATGATGATGATGCTACTTCAGCTTCATGTTGAACATGATGATGATGATGCTACTTCAGTTTCATACTGAAGATGATGATGATGTTGCTACTTCAACTTCATGCTGAAGATGTTGATGATGATGATGATGATGCCATTCCAACTCCATGTTGTGAATGATGAAGATGATGTTAGTCCAACTCTATGATGTGAATGGCGATGATGATATTATTCTAGCTCCATGCTGTGAACGATGATTTTATTGATGATGAGAAAAACTTTCGATGATTTATAGATATGCAGTCAATGTTCTAGATGCCGATGATGTTGCTTCCCTCTCTCTCTCCTAATGATGTTATATTGTAGAATAGACTTCTTGTTAAGGGGGGGTGTTGAAATATTGCAACTACGAAAAATATTCTAATTATAATTGAGTTATTATCATATAGATCAATCCCATTGTGTGGATTGATCATGTCGGGACTTATATATGACCAAATCCCCTATTGTGGATTAGTCAAACCATGTTTACATGATGCTAATTGAGAAGTCAGCCCTAGGGATAGTTAAAGTGGTTTTAGCCACTAATTGGAGAAGTCAGCCCTGCTTGATGAAAAAATGCAACCCTAGTGCTCCTCAGCTAATATAAATAGGAGAGGCTAGCGCCTCATTCACACACTGACTCATTCACTCATCTAGTGCCCATCTTTTGGGAGATAGTTGTAGTTTCCAAAAGAAGGAGAGAGAGGCATATGCTCGGTCTTGGTTATTCTTGGTGGTCTTGTCTTTTATCTTGGCATTGTATTGAAAATCTATATTAAGGAATTTTTTGTTGGGTTTTCTCCCCCATGAGGCTTTGTCAGGATAAAGTGTTATGTACCTTGTGATTGTGTTTCTCTCAGTGATCCTGCATATGCTATTATTGTCTAGTAAATTGAAAAGAACTTAATAACAGCTCTATATTTAACACATATATGACAACAACAACTTGGAGGAAGTGAATTCATACAAATATCTTGGAATTGATATTCACCATAAGCTCAAATGGAATTATAGCATTGAGAAAAGGATTATTGGGGGATGGGAAGCTTATTATGGGCTTCAAAACAATTGTAAATCAATAGACCTTTGGATTTGGGATAAGAAGAAACTCCTCTTTGAGATTCTTGTTACGCATGTTATTCTATATGGATGCGAAGTATGGGGATGCAGTATCTCTCTCGTGAATCCTCAAGAAAGATAGAGCAAATCCAAAATAATTTTATAACCTATAATATCAAAATTAGAGGAAATATGCCCTATCCCATTCTCCTCTTAGAGGCAATCCTTTCCCCCATTGAGAGCATAGCTATGACTAGATACCTAATGTATAAGAACAAGTTAAACAACATGGAAGACAAGAGGCTTCCTAAAATTGTTTCAAAATGTAGTTGTAACCACCTTCGACTGATGCCATAGTCTTGGCTAAGCCACATGGAAGAGACCATTTTGCATAATAAAGATACTATTAAAAATATCCTTAATTTAAAGTTTAAGGAGAAAATGTGGTCGATAAAAAGTTAGAGGAAAAAAGAAAATCAAGGTATAGATCAAAATTATCTTTGTGTTTTGACAAGTGTAAAGAAAAAAGTAAGCATTGTTAAGATAGAAAAAAATCTCACAAGCTCCATAGTGAAACTTGGGTTTGTTCTATTCTTAAAACCCCATGGGATGAAAGAATGTGTCACATTTTTGATACTAAGAAGGTTGAACATGAAAAGCACTTTCTCTTAGATTGTCTAGCCTATACCCAGATTAGATCTCAATTTCAAAATATTTGTTAGACTACCAACCTTCCTAATCTTTTAAGTCAACAAAACTATGGCGACCTTGGAAAGCTTCACTTAATGCTTTTGAAGCACATAAACAAAATTCTAAAGAATTGCAAGTAATTCCTTACCCTCTTAAAATCAGATAGACCAATTAAATCGTTAATCATCATCATCATAATTTTTTTTCCTAAACTCTTTGTTATTATCAGTTATGCTTACTCTCAAGTATCTCAAAATATGAGATCAAAATATCAATAAAAATTACTTATACAGAGTATGACTATCAACGACTCACCAGCTCCCTCTATTCTTCGTGCGGCTTTGTATTTAAGTAAGTTATTTTTATCTCACAAATTTTGTTTAATGGAACTGTCCGAAGAAAATTAGGGTTCGTAACCTAGGCTCTAACTGATTTTAACCTGAGCCGTTCTTATACAAGGTTCATAAAATAGAACTTTGGAAGCAAACCAATGATTTTACCCAGTATTTAAAAAAGATTAGAGAACCAATGATTTTACCATGTACATGAAAATTCTGTGCCTCTCTCTGCTTGCTATATTTTTACCACGACGTTACTGTACCTGCCTGCATCATTTGAAGCAACTTTCTTAGCATCCTATACACTTATCCTTGTGCCAGTACTAACTAGTTATCAACTTCGAGGCCCTATTAATTCTGGCCACTTCTTACGACTTCATCGGATATGTTGCCTGCTCCGAGTTCGTCATTGTTACTTTCTAGTTCTTCTATAGCTGATCACTTACAGGTAGAGTCTTATTTCTTCATTACTACTAAGCGTAAACAAATCCAAAACGTTCAACCGAATTGTTAAAAATAGACCTTGAAACTCGTTATGCGGTTCCAGTACGTGCTTCATGATTTACAGGCGGTTCCATTCTTTCTTTATGGTCGATAATCGATCTCCGACATCCAAGGTTCTCTTTTTTAAAGAACAAATCTGATTCTATGCTTATTGCGTGAAATGGAGTTAATATAGTATTTCTGGGTTGGGTTATTCTGGATACAACCACATGTTTGACCACTACATCATGATGTTTCATAACTTCAGGTTACACTCTCACGAAAATTTAACCTTATTCAATGGTGAAAAACTCCTGATTTTTTACTATTAAATTCAATCCATTTGAACCACTTTGCTTTTACATTACTTTCGTAATTGATTTAATTTTTTGTCGGATTCCTCTTTACCCATATGGAATTGTTTTCGGGAAGAGTCCAACATATTTCTAACTCCCAGCCTTCAGTTGGCAAGAGTCTTGAATAATAGATGGAGGTCAACGCAGTGGATAGCCTTAGTGGCATGAATCCTTGTCAAAACTTCACTGCTATTAGTTTGATTTGCTGGTTATTGTCAAGTGATCAGTGCATTCTACTGTCCAAACTGTCCAATATCCTGTGGTACCCATCTTGTAATATTCTTTCCAGATAGATTGATTTCCAAGATTCTTAATGCCGAAGATATGTTATCACAGCCAATTCCAACCCACTGTAGCAAATAGCAAGGGTTCGAAATCCAATCGTTTATATTAAACCTTCTTTTGATAATATCGAGAGCTTCAATGTCATGGGAGAATGTGTAGATTGCCTACAAGTTAAAACTAGCACAGCCGTTAACTCGCGGCTGAGAACGCCGAAAGGTAGCGTGAGAACGCGTGCCTTCAATATACTGAGAAAGTGTGTTCTCAATATAAAATGTTTATGGTAATCTGTGTGTGGTAATATGAAACGTTTGATTGTATTAGGTTGATAAATGGAACATGGCAATTACATATCTTTACAATACTTTTTTAATGTGATTAGGGAAATGTTAAAAAGTAAACATGTTAACCGACGTCTTGATAAATGCAAGAAAGTTATGAACAATAAATTTGATCCATTGATTTTGGAGGATGACTAAGAATATGCCAGCATCTTCAATGCATAGCCATCATATTAGGGTTTAAGGTTAAATAAGGTTAAAAGATCATTAAATAGGTGTACCCTTTCGGCTTAACTAGTACTTATGAGCCAGCTTTTATTAAATGAATGAATTGGGGATATTTGTTTGAAATCTTGGTTGAAATTGTTGGATTTGTATATTTAATAGATTATTTCTGTTTAATTTAACTGTTTTGGAAGTTTTTTAGCATGTTGAATTCATTTTTGCATTCAAAAATGGATTTTAAACAACTAAAAATAGTGTGTCCTCCGAGTTTTTCAATATATTGAAATGATTCGCCCAAATTTTATAGGATAAAATTATTTTACCTTAAAAAGAGCCAAAATTTTATAAAAACTATATAAAATATTTAGAATTTTGAATATTTTTTAAAAAATATCTCCAAACATTTATAGTTGAAATATGAAAGATTAGTAATATTCACCAAGATTTCTAGATTTTAAAATAAATTTTCATCCCTAAAATCATCCCTATACTAAATTTATTTTTTTATTCAAAAATAGATTTTGAATAATAAAAAATAATAATTAGTGTAAATTTATATGACCAAATTTCCCAAANAAAAAAAAAAAAAAAAAGAAAAGAAAAGAAGAAGAAGAAAAGAAAAGAAAAGTTGTTTTATTAAATAAGAATACTAAATTGACAACATAGTACCTAGCACAAACACATTATAAAACAAAAGTGGTTGTTGGTTATAAAACAAAAGTGGTTTGGAGTTATGCACCGAATTTAATTTGGAGTTTGAATAAAGTTCAATGACAGGGCTTTTCAATTAAGTACGGCAATGACCTAATTGGTTGGGGTAGTTGAGTTACCGTTGATCAAAAGGATAGGTGAGAAAACCGCCTATTAGATCCTTCTGTAAGGGAGAGCTTTGTTCCCAAGCAATCCTTTTCTCATCATATTCGAAAAAGTGATATACATCAAATGAAATCAGTTTCCATTACTAAGGTGAATGTATCTGAATTTAATTTGAAAATATAAGTGAAGGGGTTGGAGTTATGTACCGAATTTAATTTGGAATTTGAATAAAATTCAATGAAAAGGGCTTCTAAATTGAAAAGTCACCAGAAATGGCTTACTTGTTGAATTGAAAAGTCACCAGAATTTGCTCGCTAGTTATTGAAAGCACTTATCATGAATGACACAGCATATATACGTGAAGGGGTTGGATTTATGTACTGAATTTAATTTGAAATTTGAATAAAATTCAATGACAAGGGCTTCTAAATTGAAAAGTCACCAGAAATGGCTTACTTGTTGAATTGAAAACTCACCAGAATTTGTTCGCTGGTTACTGAAGGCACTTATCATGAATGGCATAGCATATATTTCATCTGCATTTAATTTTAAAAGAAATTTAAAGTTAATAAATGAACATAAACAGACACATTTTATCAGAATTCATGTAATATGTTATAACATATTATATCCAAATGAAGTCGGACTACTTCCATTCGAAAGAGTATGGACTTTAGTTTCTTGTGTGATAGTTTTAGAATCGTATGTTAAATATTGAGCGTGGGGCATGCTTGACAAGTTGGGTCTTCTAAACAGACCAAAATTGAATAAAGTCTGTCATTCTTTCTATAACCTTTTTTTGGGGAGGATTCAAGGAGTGAAAATTGGAGGAGTTTCAGTTATCTATAGGATCAAAGTACTCCAAGAATTGAAGAATTTCAGAAATTGAAGAAGTCTCAGGAAGCATTATCAGGTTCTATGTGATGATTAGTTGATGGTGATGATTTAATGTAAAGTTTTATTATCTCTCATATATTCTTGGGTGGAAGGAAGGGGCAAGGATGGAGAGTTTAGATCTCTCTTGATATTGGAAGATTGTATCTTCCTCTTGGAGGTTTATGCCTCCCTTTACATTTCAAAGCTGTAGCTACCTTTGGAAGTCATTACTTCCCTTGAACAAAAACTATTGATTATTTCTCATATATTGTGCATAGTGTATTGTGGTGTATTGGTGTAACTCTTATATTATTGTTCATTGCTCATTGGATATAATTGAATGGTTTAAGTATAAGTTGAAAAAGGTTTTTAAATTGTACTTGATACTGATTCACCCCCCTCTCAGTATCAACAGTGAGCACATTATGCATGTACACCATGGTGTCCCTTCTTTAGTAATTTTTTCATGCTATTAGATCTTATCTATAAGGGGTTTAGACATTGACAATGAACACGTTCTCCTCCACCATAGCCTAAGATGGACGAATCAGGAAAGTAGAGTGCTCTACTCAGTTTAAGGAGATGAAAGTGTTCTTATATGATGGAGTTGGGGTTCCTTGAGTGCGCTCCATGCCAAGGAACGACTCTACCAAATTTTTCTTGACGAAGAAGAAAGCATGAGCTAGGCACTCCACTGAAGCACTGGGTTCCCCATAGAAGAGATAGTTCATCCATAACGCCAGTTGGGTTCTCTAGCAAGGAATACATCGGTCCAAAAAAGAAATATCGGTTGACCGATGTGCCAAGGGAAGTGACAAAGGAAGAGTGACCAAGGGATGTGCAGCAAATTCTAACCAAGAGAGAAGTTAGGAGATCATTCAAGCCATGAGTTGGGATCTTAAAATAGAAGTGAAGAGTTGACTTAGGGATAAGGGGTGCACTTGAGTGAGTTAGAGGACTCATCCAAGGGACACACATCCACTTAGGCACAAATTGGCCCAAAATTAAAGTGGACAAACACTAAAAGTTACATTGGCTCCAAGGTGAAGGGGAGTGTCGGTTGGAAGGATGAGAACCTATATAAACCAAGGGAGAGACCAAATGAAGAGAAGGAAAGAATAAGTGACACATTGTTCACA
>ML787934.1:541919-553124 GCA_009831015.1 Picea engelmannii | reverse complement strand
TTTTTTGAGTCCCAAATTTTTGAGGTTTTTTTTAGGATGTAAATGATTTTTTTTTGATGTGGCAATTCCTAGTAGATCCTTGTCCTGTTTGGGTTATTGGGCTATAGAATGTGTACTCCTTGGTTAGACCTTTTCAACAAGGCATCAAGCACACCAAACAGAGATTGTATGTAATAGATATACCCTAAGGAATTTGACATATCAACTACCCCCATCGGGGCCCATGGATAAAATACAAGGATCTCAATTAATAAACAACAAAATATCCCTAGGATCTGCCTATTGATCCTAGACAGAAAAGGGTGGACTTCCATGGTTTCCTATAGTCAAGAAAGTGGATTCACAATAAACCTAAGGAGTGGTAGAGATAGCATACCTTAATATGTAGGTTGTCCTTCGTATATCCTAGCTGATGTAGATATGAAGTTCTAGCTCCAACATCCACAATCTACTTCTTGCACACGAAAGACAAACAATGTTCTTCTACCTCTCTACTTGGTGTTAGAATCCTAGATCTACTTGTCTCTAATACGATCTATGATGAAATGAATCAGATCTAAACATTTGCAAATGAGATACAAACACATTAGGGGAAAACCAATGATCTATTAGATTATCATAAGGAAATTACATCAAAATCTCATACCTTTGGATGTAGATGCAAATCTCCCTTGAATCCTTTCTCCTTTCTCCTCCTCCTCAACTCCTTGATCAAGATAGGCACTTTGATCTCTAGTTGTGATAGATAGGAAGAGCTCCTCTGCAAATGGACAACATAAAAATACTCTTGATTCCTCCTCCATTTCCGAAGACTTGCCTTTGTTATATAGTACTTTGGAGGAGGCTTGAGAGAGCTTCCATATATTTTATATACCACTATATACTCGAATGTTGTGAGTTCCTAGGCCCTTCCCACGAATATACAACTCATCCCCCACCTATCTCCTTATAACTCCACAAATCTAGAAGTTTCAACGGTCATCACTTGTTGAACTATTGTTGAGGAGTGACGATCATCACTTGTTGTCCATTATGTGTCCAACGATGATCTCCAAAAAGGCTCAAATATTAGGAAAAAACATGTATTTTGGCTTACATATTCTCATGGATTCCCTTCTTTGTTGATCTTAGTGGTAGCATTGGACATGTACTTCTGCATTGGCATGTGTCTAGCATGTGGAAGTCATTGAAAGCCTTCTATCCTTGAGTTTAGTTTAGTTAAAGGAATAATTAAAGGACAGTGTTTTTATTAGTTAATTGAGCTACTTTAGGAAAGTGATAAAAATAATTAGCATGTAAATATCAAGTGGGTGTGAGAAGTAATATCAACTGTCAATCACTTTAGAGATTAGGTTTAGATAATAAATCATGATCTTATAAAAGCAAGGCTAGGGTGAAGGAGAAAGAAACTTGTGTGAGATACACTTGCGAAAGACTTTTGTGAGAGATCAAGCTCGAGACTTTTGGTAAGATACCAAGGTTGAAGATAACCAAGAAGAACTTTTGCTTACACAAGAGTGACGAGATATAACTGGTTGGGTGAAGTGATTTAATCCAAGTGTTGATGCAGAGAGGGTTGGATCATGAAGGATGATGATTTAATATCTTGGATAAGTGGAGAAGGAAGTCCATCTAGAGATCATATAGGTCAAGTAGAAGAGAGAACAGAGGCAACCACAGGTGGGTTTCAACTAATAGAAGCCAGAGGAAAGTGTAAAGTCGTACAATTTTTTTGTACATGTACACGGGTATCAGTGGAGAAAGTCACATATGTACACAACTTTGTTGAAGGAAAGGTGTGTACACCTCGAGAAACATGCTAGTGCAGGGTTGTACAATAGCACATACATTGCCAGGTTTGCCTACAATGTATATTCTCTTAGTGGGCCATTTTTCCTGTTATAGTCCCTAATTTGACCTTAATAAAATAATCTTAGGTATGGTTTTCCCTCTGGGGGTTTGTCTAGGGGTTTATACTCGAAAATATTTGTTTTTTTTAGCATGATATTTTGGTTTCCTAGTTTATTATTTGACTACATGTTAGTTGATTACTCACATGTTCTTTTAGTAGATACATTGATTTTATTTTGAGCTAATTACCAGGTGTTGGGTTGAAGTGGTAATATCAACATGGTATTAGAGCATAATAAGGGTTGAATCCAGGAGAATCAACATGGTATCAGATCATGATCTCTGAAGGAAGGAAACCAAGAGAAAAAATATCAGAAATTGCAAGAAGATCTAGTCAAATCTATAACTAGGAGGCATAAATTGAAAGATGGATTTAAAGGAAAGAATTGTTCTGAGGCAGAATAGAGGTTTTTGCAGGTGGAAAAAGGTGTATTTAGGTCACAGAAGGGACAATCACGTACATACATAGGATTTTGTGAGCACAATTGTGTACATACACATGCTACACTGGTGACAATTGTGTACATACACGAGTTGCAGTGGTGATAGTCACATACATATGCAGGTTGTAGTGAATATATCCATGTACAGTGTTGTACAAGTCATTACAAAGGAATTATTAGCAGAGGTTTATTAGATAAGATACTGGAGATGGAAACTATATTGCGATTCAAGGACAAGTTGGATGGGGTTTCCAACTATAGTCCTTGGAAGGAGAGAAGCATGTTGTTATTGATGGAGAATGGGATCTGGGAATTTTCTAATACTCAGATAAATCCACCAATAGATGAGATAGATCTTGTCATCCATAATCAAAGGGATGTGAAAGACAAGCACATCATTCTAGATGGAGTGAAGGATGGCTTGATCCTTCATTTATCAGGGAAGAAAACAACCCAGGAAATGTGGAAGGATCTGAAGAGTTTATTTCAGAGAAAGAGTGAGAGTTGCATAATGGTGTTGGCACAGAATCTCGGGGACACGAAGATGATAGGAAAAAATATGGTGACAAGTTATCTCACCCATATCTGACAAGTTTGAGATGAACTAGATAAAATCGGGGAAACAATGGATGATTCAAAATTGGTGAGGATGACACTCAAGGGTTTCAGGAAGGAGTGGACATTGTTCATCAAAGGAATCGTGGAATGAGAGAATATTCTGGATTGGTCAAGGTTATGGGATGACATCATTCATGAGAAACTTCGAGATGAATATATGAATGGAGGTTAACACAAGAATGATGATGAGAACCTTTCTCTTTCCATTCATGCAAGGAAGGGAAAGTTCAATAAGATTACTAGTGGAGAGTCTACCTATCAAGTTTGCAAGAAGAAGAACATGAGAAAAGTCAAGTTATTTTCATGTCACAAGTTTTGGCATTATGAAAGGCAATGTACACATAGGAAGAAGGGTGGAAAAGAAACACAACCATAGGTAGATGTGTCAACAAAGACTCAAGTGGATTAGTTTTGCAAGAAATTTGAATAGATAAAGTTCTTACTTGTTTCCTAAACTTCCTTAGGAACCATATCAACTAGTGCATGGTTTATAGATAGTGGAGCCATGTCTCATATGATAGGATCACAAGAGGTGATTGAAATATTCACAGATTTTGACTCGGAGATTCATGTGGAACTTGGTATGGGCACCAAGCATGTAGTGCAGGGATCTAGAACATTGTCATTCCATTTGGAGTGAAGAGGCACATTGAGAGTGATGAATGTGATATGGGTGCCAAAACTCAGGAGGAGTGTGATCTCAGTCTCAGTGATTGAGAAGAAGGTATTTGATGTAGCATTTCATAATGTAAAGGTAGGAAATGAATAGATGGTCAAAACACATTACAATAAAGTAAAAGCCATGTGAGGTAGTGTGAGGAGAGAGAAAAGGAGGTTCAAAGGTCAAAGAAGTCTTGCAATAAAATACCAAGGATGAGAGCATATATAGACCAATCCCCTAGGTAGACATACTCGGACTCTAAATGAGCATGGCCACCAAAAAATACATTGTTGATCCATGAAAGGAAATTCTAGACCATGACCACAAAAGAATACACGGTGGATCCATGTAATCAATAAGACCATAGCCACGAGACAATACAATGTGGATCTACATCATGAACATAATCATTTCCACCAACAAATACAATGTGGGTCTATGACACAACATATAGATATTAGGAAGAGAATGAGCATTGGGGAGATTTCCCTCGAAGTCTTCAAAGTACTCATATATAAGTGATATACTCCATCACAACTTGGGAGGGGATGTTGTAAAGGCATGATGTATCCCCAAACCCAAGGTATTCGTCACAAACCCTGATGGTACGAATCTACGACATGCGAATAGATGAGTTGATGTCGAGCATGGTAGAAACCATTTGATTGTCGATCATTGATTTACATCGTTAACAAATGCGAGGGGAATTATCGATGATGAATATGGACCCTAAGGTACCTAGTACAATATAGAGAATGTGAATATAGGATCTGTTGTTCTAGAGTCTGTACTTAAGGCTCTTAAAAGTACAGTGTCTAGGCATCTGAAAGTTAGTAAGGTGTAAAAAAGGGGAGAGAGTATAACTTCAGGAAATGAATCTAGGGTTGATTTATAGGTTGTCTTTGTCTAGCTTCCAACTGTTCCTAGATGGTTATACCCCGTTCAATTGCAGCCCATGAACGTTCAAGCTCTACCCAGGTGGTGGTTGTTTTAAGTATAGTATCAAAAAGATTTAAAGTGATATGGGTTTGGTCTGATAAACCGGGTTCAATATAAGGTTGTCTTACAACGGGAACAGTCATAGAGGAACAAAAAATTTAAAAGAAATATGAAGGTTTTTTATGCTGTATCAATTTGATCTTATAAAGAGAACTTTGAAATTAATGTTAAAGACAAAATTCAAACCAAAGGATTTTTTCTGTAACTGTGTTATATTTGAAATAGAAAGTGTGTGAAATATGAGAAAAACATTTAGTTGTTTATAAAGTAAGGCTCCTATAAAGGGAGAATCTCACTCCTTAAATAGAGGAAGAAAATAGAATAAGAAGGAATCTGATGAAGCATAAAGTATGAAAACTTAAAGGTTCACAGGTCTTGTATCTACTGTTAGCCAATACAGAGGAAAAACTGTAAACGATATAGATGAATAAAATTTAACCACCACAGTAGAAGTTTTACTAAATTGCAGTGTAACATTCATCAGATGCATATAAGTGAAATAAAATTGAATATGAATAAAAAAGAGAACAAACTCATAGCACAGTCATGACGGAATCAGAATTCTCCAGATTGCTTTGTATTAATTCAAAAAAAAGATAGCCTCTATTACAATCGACCAAAAATTTCTAGCCTTGGTGCTTTCTACAAAATGTATATTTATACAGATTTCTATAGTATGGAATCTCAAACGTTCCAGCGGTTTTCGGTTACAATAAAGGAGATTAATCGTTTCAATTTTTGGTTTCTGTTCTTATTTGATACCGAAATCCTGCCTCTTCGCATGCTCTATGCAAATGACGCACTTCTGCTTGATTGTTGGCCTCGAAGGTGTAACAATCCTTCACCAATCTTCGCAACTTTTCCTCCACCTGTTGGTCTTTGGCGTTAACAGAACATAATTGTAAACTCGGTTTAATCAACCATTTATCTATTTGGACTATGTCCATTTGGGTTATTTGTGATATTTCGGCCAATTCTCTTTCTTCATTTTCCTTGATCTTGAGCAGATGTTTGGCTGTATTGATTTGGCCTAGTGTTTCAGTGTTGCCTTCGTCGTCAGAACCCATCCAAATTCCATCTAGAAAAATGAAGGTTTCTTCACAAGATTTTCTTATCTCTCTAGCTTGTTGTCTACCTTTGGATATATCACGCCCCCATTCTTTCAACAAGATGTTACCTCAGGTCTGCTCCGAGACAGAAAACATGGAACTACTGCTTGTCTCCCTTCTTGTCGTGGCTATAATAGCCTCCTAGAAAGCAATTTGGGCCGCCCCAGCGTCTTTTTCTCTGAGAATGAGGTTTTCCAAGACTTAATCAATGAGTTGGCAGTTGTTTTGAATTGTTTCTACCTTAGCAAGTAGGCCTTGTTGAGTTGCCAACACTCTTTTTCTGATCTCTATAGTTTGGGATTGAAATATCCCGATATAAATTACTTGTCTTTTGGCGAAGTCTAATTTGACTTGTAGCTGCTCTATCAATTCTCTCTGCTGGTCTACATGTGTCTGACTTGTCTAAGACATTAGCTACATCTGTTCGAGGTCATATTTGAGCTGCTCAATTTCCTTTTGATCAGCTGCTCTAGTTTGTTTCAAACTTGTATTCACCTGATCTGTGGTAGTGGCCTCTGTTGTAGCTAGTTTAGCCTCTAATGTTTCAATTAAACGATTTTTTTTGCTTCAACTGATCCTTTAGGGTCCCGAATGAGTATTGGTTGGCTGTAGCGAAAGCCCCCAATGTTCCTGCTATTTGAGTCACAAATTCTTGCTTCTTCACATCTTTTCCATCAGCTAAGATTTTGAATTTCTTGGCTACCTTACCTACCTCTTGATAAAATTCCTATTTCACGACAGCCTTTCTCTTCTTATCAAATAAGAATTCATTCATAGGTAGCTCTTCCACTGAGATGGGTGCTAATTCTACACCAAAAATCCAACCTGCATATGGTATTCCCTTTGTTGAATACAGGGGAGTAACAGAAACAATCGGATTACTAACCTGTTTAGATGATTTCCCTAGAGTAACGATTGAAGTTGGCTCGCTTGGAGGATCGGAAGCCTTAGCTTCCTGTTTCGGGCCCCTAGTTTGCTCTTCTTTATCGTGTTGTTCTTCTTTGCCGAGTGTTGAATCTTTAGATCCTTCAGCTTTTGTTTTATGCACCTCTACGGTTCTTGGATTCTCACCTCGTAATACTGGGGGAAGGTAGCTCCGCCTATGTTCTTGGAATTTGGAAACATCAGCCCTCTCTTCAAGTGACAGGGCTTGTATTCGAGCCAAAACCTTGGCATACGATCTCATGCCTCGAAAAATATCATCATGAGGTGAATTTTCGTGCTCAAATCTTTTAAGGCCGCAACTAGCTAAGTAATTACTCACGACCCTCTGTGGGTCATGTTTCTTGAATTCAATATTGACTAATTTTATATCTTCTAAGGTTGTTGCCTCGGCCTTTGCATGCCCAAAATCTAATAAAGAATAGGTGTTTAAATGGATGGGGAAAGGTGGCCATACCTTTTTTGAAAACCCCTTCAGCTCTTTACTTATGCCACAGATCATGGTTTGCATGGAAATCTCGCGACAGGCCAACCTATCGGGTATAAATAATGGTAGAGCATGTGGAGGGATAGAAGCACCGAAAACCCTGATGTATGAAAACTCTTCCTGAACGTACTAGTCGGCCACCCTATTCAAATTTGTCGCAATGCTATCTGAGATCCGGGGTGGTGGATTACTGAAGATGGTGACATGCATCGGTACCATTAACCAATTGAAGATTTCATATATAAAATCTGAGGCCTTGTCCTCCCAAAGCTTGGAATGATAAACATCAATAGGCTCAGTCTCTGATGGAGCCCAGCTCCAACTCATTAAGGGAAAAGGTGTCATGGAACACATGGAATCCATTATGTATGCAGACATAAAAAAAGAGGTGGCTTTCCCTCTTTCCCTCTGCGTCCGATATTCTGTAATCCGATTGGTCAGACTATCTGATAACATTTTGGCCTAGTCGAAAGAAGAGACTTCTGCTACTGTGTACATCAAAGGCACCCATGGGAGGAAAAAATGCGTGGTGTCTTCCCTCCCATACAATCTACAGGTCATCATAGCTACGTATTTGAATTGTGGTTCCAAAGAAGATATGGAATAAATTCCATTGCTGTCTACCCTAAACTTCGTTGGGTGTGAGACCCAATCCTTGATCAAATCAGATAAAATTTTCGCATATTTCTCGCATTCCTTCTGTTTAAAACCCTCTAGGAACTTTGCATTATATGTGAAGTCCGACGTGGGTGGTAACTTGTACATCATCTATAAGTTTTCTGGTCTAAAGGTCCCAACAATGACCTTCTTCTCGCTGATGATGGTTCTGGTAGGGATGTCTACATGATCTAGTGCCCATCGGATCATGTCATAGTAAGGTAGAAGGCGTGGCCTGACCGCTACATTGTGCATCTCTGCCTGGACGACGATCTTGTATTTGGTAGTCATGTCGTCTTTCTCATTATCACTCGAATCGTCTTAACAGTTCACCACATCTGATTGCAAAACCTTTGAGATGTATGACCAGGTTCATACGGAATCGACACTTCGAGGTGAAGTATCCAAAACATTATCGAAGCCTTGTCCCAAAATCTCATCACTTGTCTTGGATGCTTTTCACGGGGCCATGACAGAAGATTGTGACTTAGCTCTCCTACAATAAAAATGTGTATACATACAGAGATCAGTTTGCTATGAAAAACGTATCTGCGTGGGATAGAAATGGCCTTTATGAATAAAACAGAAAGGAAAAATATCTATATCTTTGATCATTTAAAATCTAGGTGTCTTTATGAACAGAACGGTCAAATCATATTTAGAGACAGATTTAGCAATAAAGACCCTATCCTTACTTGTCGTTTCACCTCATTTCCAATTAATGCCATAAATTTCGACGGTTCATGACACAAGGTGGCGCAAGGAAATTTAAAAATACCTCGTAGACTGTGCATATTATTATTTGTATTGAACATTGATTAAGATGGCTTAGATTTTTTGATTAAACTTACTTAAACTTTAATCAACCTTTCGACATTCTCCTTATCGGGAGTTTTCACTTTCACCTTTCGAGCCTCCAAAACCCGAGATCATGATGATTAGATTTAGTTAAGCGAGAACGTAAGTAGGATTAAGCGTTTAATTAATCATGTTTTAATTTATATCTCGAATTCACGACTCGGGGCCTCGAAGGTATAGTTTCTGGGAGGAGTGACTATCGAGTTGCGAAATCCCTAGATCACGATGATGCGATCTATTTAACTTAGAAGATAAACCAGATTAAGTGTTTTAATTAATTAATATTTGGGCAATATCGCGACTTCGCCACTCGGGGTTTTGGAGGTATAGCTTTTGGGAGGTGCATATGCCGAGTCGCGAGATCCTGATGTGTTTTAACCATAGTCAAAATTTACCACCCCTGACACTAACCCATGTTACTTATGTAAAAGTATCGCGGTTTCTCCTATCAGAGTTCTGACGGTAACGCTTTTGGAGAGAGTGAACGCAGAGACGCGAAATCCCGACAACACTTGACTGGGGTTTAAAGAATTTTACTCTTAGCTTTAACCTGAGGTAATATTTTAACAACTTTTCATGACCTCACACATCGGGGCTTGCAAATCTTGTGATTCGTAACTCCCGAAGTGCAATATCCCGAGGTACAAAAAGTAAAAATTTACGTTTAACGATAAAAGATGGTAACTTATGAAACATAACATCTTACGTTATTTTGTATGTTGGGACTACTAAAAAATTTAGTTTGTAAGTGCCACGAAGTGAAAGATAACTTAAAGACCAACATTTGACTTTAAAAATTATATTTAAACCAGTTGAAAAGGCGGCTCCAACATAGGCTCCAACTAGGGATCCTGTCTTCCTGTAAGATGGGAAGAACAATAGACCACGTGCCTGTATTGGGTAAATGGAGTCAAAGGATTTATCCCAACGAAAATTGTTCCTAGGAAAAGAAAACAGAGGGAAAAAGAGATTTCATCTCTTACTTTTGAAAAGATTTTCAAAACCCAAATATGTTTCACACTCAGCTGCAGTCCCTTTCACGACTTTCTCCTTCTCTTATTGAATTTAGGTATGCATTGGGAAAATCAAGACGGTCCTAGGAAATCCAACAGATCTTGTGGCTTTTGGTTTACATCAAACGAAGTTCATTACATGTTCTTAATCGGGGAGCCCTGTCTGAACTTAGGATGTAGATCCGGTTTCGAGAAAATTGGTTACCGGAGTAGAGTGAGATTCACGTATAACAGCCTTACAGATATCTCAGACATTGTTTCACTGCCAGAGGGCCTGTTCAGTACCCCGGTGAAGTTATCTGCCCCTTTTTTGCTGAATTTCCTTTCACCACTTCGAAATATATTTATGCATTTAAATGTTGAGATGAGGGCAATCATTTCTGAATTTCCTTTCATCGTCTTTTTGTACAATATGGACAATTAAATATAACTTTCCTTTCACCATCTGTCTTACAATTTACTTTTTAGAATACGAAGTGGGGGCAATCAGTTTGTACGAGGGGTGATATCTGCGTAATATTTTGCAATGGAGGTCTGCCAACTTACTTTGATTACTCAGTATCAAACCTCCCTCAACTTTCACCATACCTTAGCCCGCAGAGAAGAAGGGGATAAATTATTTCTAGGGGTCTTCCTTCGAGCAAGCCTCAATCTTTAGAAACTGTTGAAAAACCTAGAATAGTCAGGATCAACCTATGCATCACTTTGTTTAGTAAGAGGCTGAGGAGTTGTGAAGACCAACTTTCTTTCCAAAATCTGCTTTGCAGCTTTCAAAGTTAAAACACAATCTCTTCTCCCCCTGTATGCAAATCCGGAAAGATGTTTGGCCTTTCAAGAAGGTAATATATGAAAACAGAAAGAAGGGTGACGGATAGAGATCTGTAAACTGAAAGACAAGAGTCAAATATTAACACTGACTCCTAAAAACCCTTTTCGGAAGGCTTTACTTTCTCTTCTTATTTTAACTACCTCCTATCTTTATTTTAAGTGAAAATTCTTATGATCCAAAGCGAATAGTTGTTCTTTTAATAACCAGTCAAGTGAAAACATTATATTCATGAGATCATTCCTGTTTCCCTTGAAAACCTTCGTTTTTTGTTTTTTTTTCTAAGAACAAAATTTTTCAGGAAATCCTACCTTCACCTTACCGTCCATTTTCCCCTTTTTTTTAAAATAACGAAAACCTTTTGTATCACCTGTTTAGGCGAATTTACTTTCCGGTATATGACGTTACATTTACTTTTTCTCTCATTTTGACTGCAAGCCAAAAACCTGTAAGAGAACAATACGACGAGTATCAAGGCTTATAAAAGTGTTGATTGTATTGAAAATTCCATATCTTCATCTCTATAAAATCACTAACCAAATTTATTATTGTTGAAAATATACTTACCAAAGGAAATTATGAAATGGAAAGAAAAATAAACTAGTATATATAGGGGAGAATTATATATATATATATATATATATATATATATATATATATATATATATATATATATATATA
>ML787934.1:510624-522364 GCA_009831015.1 Picea engelmannii | reverse complement strand
TTTTTTCTCAAACGGTTCTAACATAAGTACCTCAATGTGAATTTCCCACACAAAATGATGATGGTTCATAATTACTGCTAAAAGTGCTTTTTGAAAATTATTAATGATTGCCTTTCTAGCGGTGGCGACAACATAGTAATCACACCTCACCACAACTATCTTCCATTATTACACTCGTACTTTTGACAGTCGAGGTCGACCTTTCCATTTATGGGGGGAAGATACTCTGCACATTTACCGATAGATTACAATGAGTGCAGTAAATGAGGAAAATTCACATATTTTTTTATATATACACAATGATGTTCTATATTTTCTATTGTTTCAAAAATTGCTTGAGTTAAGCTGCAACAAGGAACGACAGTCATCCTCACCTATTCACAGAAAACATGGGTGGCCAAAGTGTGTGCTGGGAGCCAACATTACTACAAGTAACTGAGCAGGCAAGAGCAATCTTACACTATCTGGGGTGGATAGACTACTTCAACCAGTTGCAAGGATATGACATGAACATCGCACTCAAATTCTTCCATAACTTAAGGGAGGAATCTCCATGGCTCGAGATATATGAATTCCGGTCACTGAGGAAATCATAGTAGAGGTTACAGGCCTCCCTAACAAAGGCATAAAGTGGACTGGGAAATATACAATGCTCAAATAGGTCATGGAATATTTTGTATATCATGGAGAAGAACTTGATAAAAAGGGAAAGGGACTCAACCCCAGCGCTCTCAGTGAGCCATGCACAGAGATGGCAGGATTAATACAAAGGTATATCATCTGAGACGGAAGGTACGATGTGATCTGACAGTGCCACCTCAAATTGTTAGCAACTCTCAAACAACGGTTAGTAATCAATTTACCATTTTTTATAAATGCCATGTTACATGAGGTTTCTATAAGAACATAGAAGGCTAAAGATATGGTTACTATAATCAACAACTATGGACTAGTAAAGTTGATAGTAAATAGAGCCCTGAGCCAAACTCAAATAACCTGGGGTGATCTAATCAAGGATAATAGGCCTCTACAACTATAACAACCCAAGTTGCATCATGAAAACCCACCACAGGGAATTGAGATAGCACAGGAAGGGGGACACATAGCCCAAATGGAAGTTCCATTACCCTAGTCGGACATTGAAACAACATAGGAAGAGGGAGTGTTGGCCCTTGACCAAGTTTTGGAGAACCTTGGTCGTGTTTGACCATTTTTGGGACTTCGGCAGGCTGGTCAAAGACGAAGTGCTAGACGAAGCAGAGATCGTGGGATATCGCCCCCTTTTATGGAATTTTTAGGTTTAGGGTTTATGTAACGGGTATGGGATGTTGGTCCATTGGTTTATTCATGTTTAGGCCCCTTTTGTAAAGTATAAAAAAATATCTTGGCGATGTAAGTAGAAAAAGTGTAAGTCAGTTGTAAGCCAGTGAGCTAAGTGCAAATAGGTGTAAATGCTTTGTGCATACTCTGTGTTGAGAACTTGCATAGCTAAGTGCAAGTGATTGTAAGAAGGCTCTGTGATGTACCAAGCTCGGGGAAGGAGTATCTAGCGAGGTGCGTGCAGATCTCTTGTCCTATGTTGAGTTGGTTTTGTGGCTCTGTGCATTGAAAGAAGATAATAAAGAAGATGAAGAGTTGGTGGACGTAGCCCCACGCTGGGGGTGAACCACGTATATCCTGTGTTATGGTACTTTGTGCTATATTTTTCATGTGGTTGTGTATTTATTTGCTTAGTGCTTATTCTGGATGAATTTTTAATGCTTAGTGATATGAATGAAAGCTAGATCTGATCTATTTATAAATGCTTAGTTCTTGGATGTGCTAGATCTTGTCTAATACTGCGTTGTTATGTAATTAGGGTTTTACCTGTGATGTGAATAAGGGTTAAAGACTAATGAATGTTAACTGCTAAGTGATCTGTTAAAGGATTGTGATCACAGATCTATGTCCCAGCTAGGTTATAGACACTTGAGTCTTGCAACCCCCCTGCCTCTACCTTGGGTGAGACTTCATATGCTTCGTAGGTGTTGCCGAAAGGATCGGTAGTTAGGGTTTTGTTGGTGCGTTGTTGAAGCATTGAACCCTGGGTCTTCCCCTGTGCCTACAAATGGTTTCGTTTCCGGGACCTGAAACTGTGATTGTTGGGAACTGGGGAAAAGAGAAAGCTCTGTGTGTAGATATATTTTCCTATTGCACAGTACTCTACTTAACTTGTGAAGATCTGTGATAAGAAGAGAAGTCTGATCTGAAGAAAAGAGTTAAGATATTAAATATTTGTGCTCTGATAAAGGTAAGATAAGTGGATTTTTTTTTCGAAAGAATGGATCTAGGTATATTTGATAGATTTTGTCCTAGTCTGAAAACTAGGGCACAACTAGAAGAAAGAAGATATGATATGAATAGATCTAATAAAAATATCAAAATATATGTTATCCCTATGCATAGAAATATTTTTTGGACTAACAAGTGGATGCAGGATCCTAGAAATATTTTTTTGCAGGCCTATCACTGTGATCCCAGTGCGCAGTACATGAAAGGTTGGGGATCATTTAAAAGAAAGAGAGGATTAAATCTTTGTTATAGTTGCAGAAGACCGGGACCTCTTGCTAAGGAATGCCTTGGTAGAAGTGTTATTTTCCTTTGTTGTAAAGGTACTGGACATGAAGTTTTAGATTGCCCAATAATGATTGCTAAAGTTTAGAAGATGAACATGAGACAAGAAAACCATGAGGAAGGTCAAGAGACTATGAATATGATAAAGAACCAGAAAGAATCAGAGGCTATATTATTGCAGATGAAAGAAACATTGAATGATCACAAAGACACCATTTTATCATAGATTTTAAAAGAGAAAGAGTGCATAGAAACAAGAATAGGAGACTTCGACATACACTGTGTATTAGATGCAGAGGTGAACATCATGACAGAAAGTACTTGGGAAATCTTAGGAAAGCCTGCTATGATTTCTTCATTGGGAGGAATAGGATTGTTTAAAGGAAAGATAATAACCCTATGTGGAAGACTTACCCATGTACCTATGGTTTCTCATGGAACATCGACAAAAGAAGAATTCGAGGTCATTAAGTTTGTTGAGAACAACGCTCCCTTTGCACTTTTTTTAGGAAAGACTTGGATTGAGAGAGATCAGATATGAAGGAGAGAGGAAGAGGAAGCTATAGAACAAAAAAATAAAGAATTAAGGGATTTCATGGTGTTGGCAGCCATATTAATCTCTATCTTTTTCTTTACAAGCTGCCTACACAAGGTTTTTGAACCCTCATCACTTGTCGCAACTTTTTAAACAACACCATTATCTTTCGCTTTTGCATACCTGCTTTTTGTTTTCGTTTTCACGACTGCAAGCATGAAAACCCATAGTTAGAATTCATGTTGATTACATTAAAATGATCATTTGGTTTGTCATGAACCTATTTGTTTATGTGGTTATAACTCTTTGACTTCAAACACACCATTGGTCACATATTTATCAAAACACCAAACATTTATGCATTTGACTATTGTTAATATGGTGTCGATTTACAAAATATTTGATGCAATGGTTTGATTGAGACATTGATTTTTGGGTCAAATCGTGGTTATGTAATAATTTATTTGACATGTTGATTAATTTTTTTTTGGATATGCATTGTTATGATTTGAATGTACCATTACACCAAGGCATCGTTCCAAGTACAGCCCAACATGATATTCTTGCATGGTTCGATTTACACCACTATCCTCGCATGCATAGAATTAATTCTTTTCCCTTGCATTTCAGATGCCTTTGCGTTGTGTTGGGGAAGCTTCAGGATAATGGTTCTGTGTCTACCCTGTCAAACCCTATCGCCGAATACCCTGTTTAATTTGTGCTAATAGCTATGGCTCCTGTAGTGCGAATTGAACCCAACGGTGTCCAAACTTTGTTGTTGTTTGATAATTCCCGAGAGGACCTAGAGAGGAATGGTTGGCGGGTCTTTGTTGAGAAGTTCGAGGGTTTCAACCTGGCAGTTGCTCAACAATTCGCGCTAACGTTCGATGGGTGCCGAGCCAAAATTTGGGACATCCAGCTCGAGTTAAACGAGGATTTCATTAGCTCAGCCACTGGTTTTCCAGCCGAGGGACAAAAATGGTTTAAAAATTCAAAGGTTGACGAAGTACCCTGGCCACTGTTGTTTACCTCGAGGAAGATTAACAACTGCGACAAAGGTATGCCCGTTACAACTCTGAAATCTAGATGGCACGATTTGTTGGCTATTATTAAGCAGTTCGTTACATGTGAGGGTAGATATGGTTTAGTTTTCTTATACCACTTGCGGTTTCTCATGAGCTTCATTGATTTTCCCTTAAACATGCCATATTTTCTCCTTCAGAGTTTAAATAAAATGGCTAAGCGTTTCAAAAGGGAGAAAGCCGACTCCAGCCTCTTCTACCACTGTTTAATTAAAATTATTATGGTTCATCAGTTGAAGTTGAATGGTGATTGTTGGGATACTTTCTTGTTAAGGAATGGTTTTCCCAGTCCTAAAATAGGACAAGTTGACAAATACGTTGTTACAGAAACCCTTGTCGGGCCTGTCATTCCCCCTCCTACGCTCTTGCCCTCTGTTGAACCCTCGACCTACCCGAACACTACCCAACCCAACACCCTGCCTGATTCATGTCCAAAAGATGGTGGTAAGCCTGTTAAAAAGCCTGCAAGGAAAAAGGGTAAGGGTAGCAGCGATATCAATTACAAGGGTAAAAAGGCCGCGCGCTGGGTCTCATGGTGTGCTCGTAATAAACATAAATAAAATACAGACCAAAAACCCATTCTGTTAAGTGAATATTCTGATTCCGAAATCTAACGGTTTCTAACCGAAGAGTATCCATACTCACACGGACTTTGTTCAGCTAAGCCCTATGACTATGTGACGAACCTCCCACCGTGTCTTAGAGACAACCCCAACTTCCCTGGGATTAAACTTGACAGAGAACCTACTAGTCAATTAAGAAGTTCTTCACCTGTAAATACACAACCTATTCAACCACAGTGCAACGAATGTAAGTCGTGGCTCGACCGATATTATACAGACGTCCCTTTGCACCAATATCGTATCAAGTCCTTGGAGGACCGAGTGAATGTGCTAACAAAGGAGAACGATAGATTGCAAAATGTAGCTCAAGCTAATGATAAAAGACAGAATACCATAGGCTCTGTTGTCTTTAAAAATGTAGAGGCGGCCACTGCCATTGTCAATTCAAAAATAGCTTGATGAAAATCCCTGAATCCGAGGTATGATATGTTAAAAGTAATTTTAGGATGATTTTGTTTTTGTTTTGAATTAGCATACAATATTTGTTTGCTCAAATTGCATCTATTTCTGTTTTGATTGAATTGATAAAACATGATTTTGTTTATAATAATAACTAGCTACAGAATAATAAGATTCTGTAGCTAGTTACTAAAATTCAATTTTTTTTTGTTTTACAATTAAAATGCAATCTGAAATCATGTATTCTTGTGCGTTTTCAGGTACACACGAATTATAAAGGAGATTGGATCGATAGTAGCATCTCTGAATATGCTATTTCTTTACATGGTTTTAGATTAGGCTATTAGTTGAGGATTTGGGAGATTGTATTCCCCATAATTTTTGGAACTGATTTGATGATTTCCACATGAAGTTTTTTGATCCTATGGCCTTTCTTAATGTATTATTTTGTAAACAAAGACCATCGCTACCTAGGAACAGAAACTATGGGTTTATGATTGACAAACTTGAATGGAAGGTTGATGTTGGTACAACTTTAACTTCGATATATCATATTTTCGTTCAAGTGTTGCTCATTTTGATTTGCAATTGAATTGTGGCTACTTTAGATATCACAATTTATTACAGATTGATGTGATTAGATTTATATGATGCCTATGCTTTATGTTTCTCATATTATGTACAACAATTATTATGTTCCAATTTAATGAACAGAAGGTTAATCTTCTTGATTAAATGAACAGTTATGTACAAATCTTTGCAGTGAGATTTATCTTAATGTAATCATTTGTTAAATTATAAAATTGTTGTTGCTACATCCTTTACATGTTTTGTCATTAGAATTCAAAGCGTTACAGCTTCACGTTTACGAGAAGTATTGGTAAAATCTGGTGCGGGTTGGCCTCACCAAACAACAAACATAGATGCTATGCACAAGACACATAGGATATACAAATACAGGTTAGTTTGCTAGTAGCATTCTATTAGTTTACTTAATGTAATAATTTTATGTAGTTTAGATACACTGTATAGATTGTTATTTTTATTTCGCAACTAGATAGTTGTCATTTCATTCCTATTTTATAAAAGTTATATAAAAAAAAATCAAAAATACTGAACAATAGCTTTGTTGTCAATTCATAATGATTTTTGCAGATTTCGATCAAAATTTGCATTTTGTGAATACTGTACATAAAATAGAAATATAAATATATCAATACACTGTACATTTAATAAGTAGAACTACTATTCTATTAGTTGGTAAACTGTGAATATATCTTAGGTTGTATATAGTTTTCAGCAGTTGTTTTTAATTTAGTTAGTTTCTTTAGTTTTTGTCTTTTCACTTCCGTAGGACTTAGATCGGCTAACGGAGCCGCTAAACCTATCAGAGTGGATCAATCCAAACGGCTTGGGTCATTTAGACAACCCCGGACTGGATTCACTCCTCCAGTTGGCGAGCGGTCAATTTCATCCGTCAACACATGGCTAAGAGAATAACATGCTTAATAAAATAACAAGAGGACAAGTTGAAGCAATTGAGGGCCAGAGACTTAGTTGTCAAAGTTGAAAGAAAACAAGAAGGCTTAAAGAACCTAACCATGCAGGAGAGTAGAGCACCAACTCCAGAAATAGTAAGAGAAGAAGTATTATCCTCAAACCTTGTGAAAGATCCTCAATAGTGCGAAATTACTATGCTAAGAAAGGATAATAACAAGAATGGAAAGAGGAATCAAGAGACCCATATCACAGGAAAGAAAGCTATAAATCTTAGTAAGAAGAAAGAAAATCTAGAAAAATTGTAGGAGGTTCCAGAGTTGACTGCGCAGAAGGCAGACTTGTAGAACTTGAACCTCGCCAAAATAGCAGAACAACACCAACTGGCACTTCACCATGGCGAAGAAATATGACCATTGGAGGCATCCTGATTATTAGAACGATGCTCCAGGATGGCTAGAAACGGAATTATCGCTGGAACATTTGCCATTGGACCATTGGGACCACGCCATAATAGATGGAATTGTATTGATCGAGGCATTCCTTCTCGTTGGAGGATTCTATTATGATGTTATCTATTTATCCCATCGAATGTTTCACAGAGGACACTTTCACAAATTGTGATTATCCAAGCCCACAGAGAACTAATCGCTTTCACAAAATGCTTATTGTAACCTCTCCATCCATTCTGCTACCTTGATTTTTTGTTCACCAACCCGAGCTATCTGATCTCGAGCGTGTATGTCAGGTGACCTTAGTGCAACTTAGAGAAATTCATTGAAGAAATCCTCATAGACCTCATGACTGAGAATTTCATGTCCGTAGGAGTATAGGCCTCGTCGACAAGAAGAGTGCAAGAATCCCCATCGACTACACGTCAATCTGGTCCCTCCCGAACTGTGACAGAGAAGAGAAGCAAGCATCACAATGACTTGGAAAACATGAAGCTCATCCCATCAATCATTCCCAACTATATCCCACCTATGGATGGCATGGTTAGTCATGATAGTGTCCTGAGGGACTTCGACTATACACTGATTACCGTGTACCTCCCGAAGGGGATACGCATAGTTGGAATGCAGTTAAGATAGATTATGATGCTAAATATCAGTGAATTAAACTTAGGAGACCGCAAGAACTATGGCATGCTCGCACCTCACAAGTACTTGACCAATACAACGAGGAAGAAGTTGAAGATAATCCCCCAGTCGTGGAACATGGACATCGCAATATAAACCATCCTCAATGTGATGAAGATACCACACTTCAACAGACATCAGGAGGTTAACGCGTGCATTAAACTCCTCCTATAATGCTACCATGGCAGTTACTTATGGTTGGATCAACGCATCATAGTATATCCAATGTTGATCCATCGGCTCACCGGATTAAGCATGTAAGGACCCGACCCTCAGAATATTTACCCAGGGATGGCTACAGAGCACGCCCTAGCGCAATGCATAAAACAAACCTACAATGATGTGAAGAAAGAGAAGCGGGGCTACAAGGTAGCCTCCATCCAAAATGGCGTAGTGCCCCTATCTTTCCAGTTGATAATTGGTAAGATCATCCGAAAGAATCGACCAACGCAAGTCACGGGGTTCGTCGTCGACCTCGTAAGAAAATGCATCGAAGGGATCCAAATGAACTGGGTGAGCTACCTCGCCAATTAGTTGGAGCAATATTTCTGCAAAGCATAGGACCAGGGTTAATAGTTTCATTTTAGATGGTTGTTGATTCTCATTGCCTTCATTTCTTGGGAAATGCCGGAAGGAGCGACTTTCCTTGAAATTGATTCGTCCAAACCATTGGCCATGAAGTTCACTATGCTATGGTATTCGAGCAACATGGAAAAACAATGGCAATCCAATGCAGTGTTCCACACATATTATTTACAGCTGAAGAGGGCCATTGAATCTTTCCCTCGCATGACGTTGAATACCTTGCATAGTTTTAGGACACTTGTGAAGTTCCGCATAGATAGGCATTTCATTTACATCACTGCACGCGGGTACGAACATAAGGAAGAGCTCCAGTCCTATTACAAACTCACAGAGGAGGACATGGAAGAAATAACTAAGGAATGGACTACAGAGTTCCTTGTACCGGTCGAACAAACAAAACTCTCTGACCCCGACCTCATCAGAAGTCCTGTAGTCACTCGAGAAGAGTATGATGGACCCATAAACAGTAGGAAGAAAAAGAAGGAAATAGGTACAGGAATTGAGCAGCGCATCAAAGGAAACTACACCAAATTCACCTGAAGGAGGAGGAGGTGATGAAATAGACAAAGAAGAGGACAAAGGGGAAGAAAATAAATAGGAACATGGCAAAGTAACACCACCTAAGGATCCCATCATGTAGGTTAAGACATCTAAGAAAAGAAATGGTTCCCCAAAGAAAACTTCATCGCGAAAGAAGTCAAAAGACAATAAACCTCCATTTCAGAGTATGCTCACGGTAGATGATATTGACCTCATCATCATTGTTGTATCAGATACCTTAGACAACATTTTGCAACGAAGGAAATCCAAACATGAGACAATGTTTGAAAGGATCAAGGCAGAGCTCAAAGGTGTACAACAGGCTCTTTATGCGAGCCGCACAGTTTCTACTGCGTTGTTGTCAACATGGGACATAGAAGTAGGATATGAGGCTGCCCAGCTACATAGATTAGCAGACTCGACCTAGGCTCACCTTTGTCGGGTCTAGGAGGAAAAGGAGCAGGCCACAAAGGCATTAAATCAAGAAAAATAATAAGCCCTGGAACAACGTCAGGTTGCGCAGCAAGATAAACATGACCTCCAGGCAAGGTTTGCATAGGATAAGGCACAGATCCAAAATGAAAAAGAACATCTTACTACAGAGTAGATGGGAGTCTGTTGAAATTACTAAGACAACTGAGAGGGGGGGGGTGAATCAGTTGTTATTGAGCTTAAACAATTTTAAGTCTATTAAAACATTCTTAATCTTTCTTCAAGTGATCATCAACATTATATAGCATATGGACAGTAAAAGTAAAGAGCATCAGTCACACATAAGGTGTACACAGAGACATATTTTCATGAGGAAACCCATAAAGGGAGAAAACCTCTTCTTCTTCGAAATGATAGGCAGTCTTTTAAGTTCTGTACATCATCTATAATTGAGCACCAACTCAATGTGAGGCTGCTACCTCTGTTTTACAAGCTGCAACTTGTTTGAGAGCACTGACTCTCTTGTTTCTCTAGCACCCACTAGAAGGAAGCACCAACTCCCCTAATGTTCCAGCACCAACTAGATGGAAGCACCAACTTCCAGTTACACAGGCTCCAACTTGTATAACAGAGAACACTTGTTGTCCCTTGCACCACCTTGCCACCCTGGTTTCTCTGGCTGCAACTAGATGGAAGTTACAATTCCCTGTGTTCAATCTCCCACTTGAACCTCTGAGGACAAAAATCCTCCCTAGCACCTACCAACCACCCTGGAATATAAATGAATAAATAAACAGACAACTACACAGATAAATCGATTCTTACCAATCTTTCTTTGTTCTGTAAATCTGGTCTTCTTCTAACTGTTCTACAATTCTTCTCTTCCTTTATCTGTTCTGCAAATCTTCTCTGCTTCAACTTGTTATATCATTTTTCTCTACCCCAAGTCTTTTTTTTTCATCTGTTACTCTTCTCTGAATTTTATCTCACACCGCGCATATTCTCAGTCTCACACTATGCATTCTATGATTTTCCCTTTTTTACAGTTTCATTCATTTTTCATCCAGAACGACCAACACTGCACCGTGTGTTTTGATTTCTTTTATGCACATCCCACACGAAAGTTCTACTTTGCATCTCCTTAGTAAAAAGAAAAGCAGTCGTCCGAGCAACTGAAACGCCAACCGATCAGCAATCATGAGTCCATTTCGCTAACATATTCATAACTGATAAATTAACTGTGTGAGAGCACAGTGGCCCTCTAATCATATTCAAGCTTATCTGCACCATTGGATGGGGTTATTAATCTTGCCTTTAAATCGGGTTTCAACATTTTGGAATACCTGTGGCCAAGTATCTTGACACTTCATGTCGCAATCTCCGAAGCTCCGATACAGAGCTTTTTTGTGCTAGATCCTTCCTCTATAAGACCATGGCTATGATCAAGTGATTATGCAAAGAGTGCTTTTCACGAATTTGCCTTTCATGAGTCTGGAGATGAGGCATCTTGACTCTCCAAGTCGCGATCTCTGAAACCCCGAGATAGAGCTGAGATCAATGGTCCACGATCTCGATGAGTCTATGGTCCAGATCTCATCGTGAATTCGCATGTCGCAATTCCTTCGATAGAGGTCCTTGTCACTCCAAGTTGCAATAGGCGAAGCTCCGAGTTGGAGCTTAGATCAATGGTCCAAAACACATCGTGAATTGACGGTTGGGAATAAATCACGATTTTGCATCTCGCAATTTTGGCAGTAGAGGTTCTTGTCACTCCAAGTCGCGATAGGCGAAGCTCCGAGATGGAGCTCAAATCAATGGTCCAGAGCACACCTTGATTTGATGGTTGCGAATAAATCGCAATTTCACATCTCGCGGTTTCAGCAGTAGAGGTTCTTGTCACTCCAAGTCGTGATAGGTGAAGCTCCAAGATGGAGCTCAGATCAACGGTCTAGAACAAAACCTTGATCTGACGGCTCTGATTAAATCGCGATTTCGCATATCACGATTTCAATTGTCATATTTCTTGCCTCTTCAAGACGCAATTCACAAAACTCCGAAATAGAGTCGACGGTCCAGATCAACAGTCTCGATCAACACTTGATCTGACGGTCATCGGGAACCTACATCCAAAAAAAGAATTTTCGATCATCCTCCTTGAATTTCAAAATGTACACTCGCTAAGGGGTTTCCTGGACCTTTTCAAATACAACTTCATATGGAAATACAATTTTATCAACTTCTACCACATTAATTGTTCGATTAAGCCATTGAAAGTGAAACAAACCTTCATCTCCC
>ML787934.1:449716-469703 GCA_009831015.1 Picea engelmannii | reverse complement strand
CAAGTGATTCAGATAAAACAGAATATGAAGGTCGCTCAGAACAAACAGAAAAGTTACGCCAACCAAAAGAGAACTCCAAGAGAATTCAAGACAGGAGACCACGTATATCTCAGAGTTAGGACCAGGAAGAGTTCCCTGAGGATGGTATCTTGTGCCAAGTTGGCACCTCGGTATTGCAGACCCTTTGAAGCTCTAGATAGAGTGGGACATGTAGCCTATAGGCTAGCACTTCCTCCCATAGTAAAAGAACATAATGTTTTCCATGTTTCATCATTGAAGAAATATGTACATGATTCTAATCATATAATTGGCTGGTCTGTTATCCAGGTGGAACCGGAGGGAGAATTTCTGCCAGAACCTCAATTCATACTGGACATAAATGAAACCCCACCCAGGAACCGAACCATTTCACAGGTTAAGGTGCAGTGGAAACATTTTGACCCAGATGCGGCTACCTGGGAAACAGAAGATGCCATGAAATAGGCACATCCGATTTTGTTTACTTCTGTACATACACGTCATATTGATAGATAGAACATCGAGGACGATGTTCCTTAAAGGGGGAGGGAATTGTAACACCATGTTTCCCCCAGTCTGTAAAAATAACTATATTGGCTAAGAACTATGGCAAACTCAAAGACGTGAATGTTTGATTTGACAAGCCTTTTTTATGAAAGGTCGATGAATGTAAATTATGTTATGAATATGTGTTGCATGGCTTCTGGGAGGGGGATGTGGTAAAAGAGACCACGATGGATAATGAGAGGTGGTGGAAGGGACCTGGAATGGTTGCGTTAGCTTCCACCAGGCTAGTACCATACTGGTTTTTACTTGCTCAAAGATCAAAGCAGCTCTCTGACCCTGGAATGGATTTTTCGTCAGATAGGTAGGTGGGGAGGCTCCTCAAGAGTTAATGAGGGGATGGGGGTGAACCTCCCATCCATAAAAACTCCCATACCTAACTAGGGATGAGAAAATTCATGCCACATGCAATCCTGTAGAGAAAAGGAAAGAGAGGAAGTGTGGTAAGGGGGGAGGGTTCACGTGCGACAGAGATCAGGAAAGAGAACCGAGAGAAACTCGAGAAATACAGGGAGTTTTGAGCAGGGGAGAAGGGGAGTAACCTTTTCCCTTGACTTTCGTTGAGCTGGAAGTAGGAGACTGAATCTCAAGCATCTTGGTCTAGCTTGGGGGTGGCTAGTGGTAAATCCATTCGGTGTCACTAAGCCTACGGTCGGGTGGAAACGAGCACCCCTCTCATCCGTTGCGCCACACCTGGTGTTTTCTGATAAGTGTTATGTCTTGTATTTTTGAATTGAATACATGCTCATGTTTATACTCTCACAAATGGTTTCTGTATGGAAGTGTTTGCCTATGTTTTGATTTGGAGACAAGGGATACATGCTTATACTTATATGACCATAATCGATTTATGTATATAATGGGCAAGTTCAGAATACATATCTGTTCCCTTGAGAATTGTCCTATCTACCTGTCTCGTGGCATGCCCTGGTTTAATTTCACGAAGGCACTTCTCTCTGGAAGTTTCCTTGCACTCCATAGTCAGAGTGAGTCCCTCGAAAGGACTACCATGATAGTAAACCCATGAGTTTACTTTACCCTTACCATCGAATTTATAGATCGACGAATTAGGAAGACTTTTACCTAGGTCACCAAGCCTAGGGATAATTTATCCAAGAACCCTCTGAAAGATCTGTCGGAGCTCTATTGATATCGAACTTAACCTTTGCTTAGGCAGGAGAGTGGTCTTGGCAACGTCCTGAAAGTCTCGGAGTATTCAAACCCGTTCATTTCCATTTCAGCGTTTCGGCATCCAGGAAACCAAAGGGCGAGACCCTTCGTCGTCACAAGTCGCGAAGTCCCGGCATGCGAAACTCCAAATTAGCTTAGTGTGAAGATATTTCGGCTTTTCGGTGTTTCAACACCCGGGAAACCAAAGGGCGAGACCCTTCATCATCACAAGTCATGAAGTCCTGGTATGTGAAACTCTGAATTAGCTTAGTGTGAAGAGATTCCATCTTTTCGGTGTTTTTTCACCCAAGAAACCAAAGGGCGAGACCCTTCATCTTCGCAAGTTATAAAGTCCCGGTATGCGAAACTCTGAATTATCTTAGTGTGAAGAGATTTTAGAATTTCGGTGTTTCGGCACTCGGGAAACCAAAGGGTGAGTCCCTTCGTCGTCGCATGTCGTTAAGTCCTGGTACGCGAAACTCCAAATTAGCTTAGTGTGAAGCGATTTCGGCATTTCGGTGTTTCGGCACCCGAGAAACCAAAGGGAAAGACCCTTCGTCGTCACAACTCACGAAGTCCTAGTATGTGAAACTCTGAATCAGCTTAGTGTGAATAGATTTCAGGTTTCGAGGTTTGAAGAGTCGAAAGACTCGACTCGCTTGCATTTCAAACTTCCGGTTACCGAAATCCCGATACGGTTAGGACCATCGGATTAGGGGGAATATTTGCAGCCATCGATCCAAACGAAGGGAAGATTTCGGGTCTCGGGGTTTGAAGAGTCGAAAGACTCGACTATCTTGCATTTCAAACTCCCGGTTACCGAAGTCCCGATACGGCCAGGACCATCGGATCAGGGGGGAGATCTGCAGTCGTTGATCCCAACGAAGGGACAATTTCGGTTTTCGTGGTTTGAAGAGTCGAAAGACTGGACTCTCGGGCATCGTTGAGTCGCGAAATGCGAAAGGCGCCTCTTGGCTTGGCCCAGGGTAATAACCGATGATTACATGGAGGAGAAGCCTGTGCTTGGTGCTTGAGTTGTACACGATAGGTTTTTAGTGAAAGAACCAGTGGATTAGTTTAGTGAAGGTTTCGACCAGAAGAACTAGCCTATGCTAGGAGCTCGTAGGAACTCGGGGATTCTGTCCCTCAAGAAAAAGGAGAAAAAGACAAAAATATCTATTAGGTCGTAGTGGGTGTGTGACAAATTGGTATCAGAGCATGGTTACAACACTTGTCCTTCTTGGGCTCATGGACGAGTTGTGCAGGAACTCCATCTAAAGTACTCTTTTAAAAAAGGAGTAGCTCTCTATCCTAACCCCCCTTATCAAAAGTCGAAGTTAAGAATGAAAATTTCTATTGTGTGTATTCATTTGAAAAATATGAATTATGCGATGATTGTGAATGAATATAATGTTGACTAACAACAAGTGTTTTTCTTGCACAGAAGGTAGACGATCAACCGCAGGAAACTGCAAACGCATAGAATGGTGATGCACCACGAAGTGGGGGATGGTTCCCACAATAGAGACGAAGAATCTGACGAAAGGAGAGCGGTAGAGACCCCTCCAGATCTAGCTGAGGCTGTGAGAAGCCTCGTGGTCAAACTATAGAGCTGCAAGGCCAACAACGAGAGGTTGATAAAAGAGCAAGAGAAGCAAACAGAAATTAATGCATTCTTGCGGAAAAGCTTATTCGACATACAAAGACAATTGCAGCATGGACATGACACCAGTCACGTAGACCGATGACATACAAAGAGAATTCGAAGCCCACCTGGGATAAGGAAATGTGGTCCTTTAAGTGGCCACACTGGGAGGATCACCTCGAGAAAGTTTCACCCTAGAGATAAGGGATAAGCATCAGATGATTCCTTTAGAAAGGAAACTAGCGACTCAGAGGGATATTCTAGTTGCAGAACTAGTTTTTATTCCCGAAGAAAATGAAGGAAGCAGATCATTCCAAAAATAATAATCTCGAAGAATTGAAGAAGGCCAAACCACCCTTTTTTAACGGTGAAATAAAGAAGGGAGAGGAAGCAGAGGCCTAGCTGCTTGGACTAAAGAAATATTTAAGAGTCCATGACTTCTCGAAAAAATTGAAGGCTTGAGTAGCCACTTTCAACCTGAATGGGAAGGCTTCCATTTGGTGGGAAGACCTTAGGAACGTAAAAGGGATTCATGAAGAAGACCTATCTTGGGAACGCTTTGAGAAATACTTCAAGAAGAAGTATCTGTCGGAAAAGTATTTCGATGAAAAGACTAAAGAATTCTATGAACTCAAGCTGGGGCAATGCACCATAGAGGAATATATCAGCAGATTCCTCAAATTGCTAAGGTACGTTCCCTATATAAAAGAAGAAAAGGAAAAGGTGCAACGATTCATTAGTGGACTACCTAAGGACTATCAGAACAGGATTGAGTTTTACGAGCCAAAGACCCTAGAAGATACTATCCGAAATGCAAGATATTGTTATGAATAGCTTGGGCATCGGACAGAACCTCGTGAAGGTTGGAAGCAGAAGAATAGCTCGGAATTCCAGAAAAAGGGGTTTAAATCCCCAAGATTTAAAAACTATAAAAAGGACTCAAGGATGAGCTTCCCAACCCGAAGTGTACACCAGCAGAATTTCCCCTCCTAGAGCGGAAATAAGCCTTTTGGATATACCCCAAGAAAGATCAATAAGTCGAAGAAAGAAACCTTAAAATGTTGGGGTTGTGGAGAAGAACATCTATTGAGGGATTGCCTCCACTGACAATAGAACAGTCGGAGAATTTACAACATTCAAGAAGCTACCATCGTTAATGACGTGGCCAAGAACGTGTCGCAAATTTATGCAGCCTTGGATAATAAACAAGCTGACCACCAAGCTTCAGTGATGGAGGTGGAAGGTATGATCACCAACCATCTATTGTCTATTCTAATTGATCCTAGTTCAAATTTGAGTTATATATCCCCTAAGGCTGTTGATAAGTGTAAATTACAGCCACATAAACATGCCAAGCCATGGTTGGTACAGTTAGCCATTGGTACCAAAAGAAAGGTAGCGGAGGTCATACCAGCTTGTCAATTCACTATGGGTGAATTCCCCACCCAAGAAACCCTTAACGTATTACCCCTAGGATCGTATGACCTGTTGATTGGTATGGACTGACTAGCCACATTTAAAGCCAGACTAGACTGTTACCATAAAACCTTAGAATGTGTAAGTGAAGAAGGAAGAAGGATAACCCTTGAAGGGATCCAAAAACCTATCTCGGTGAGATGAATATCAACCCTTCAAATGAGAAAGTATTGCAGAAAGGGATGTCCACTATATGCGATACAGGTTTTGGAATCAGTTGAAGATGACAAACCAAGCCTCGAAGACCACCCCACACTAAGAGAATATAGAGATGTATTTCTGGAAGAGGTACCACATTTAGCTCCGAGAAGGGACATTGACTTCTTGATAGAACTTGCACCGGGAGCAGTGCCATTGGCTAGGACACCCTACAGGATGAGCACACCCGAGATAGTTGATCTTAAATTACAACTAAAAGAAATGATGGACTGAGGCTATATCCGGCCTAGCGTGTCTCCATGGGGAGAACCAGTCCTGTTTGTGAAAAAGAAATATTGTACCCTCCGACTGTGCATAGATTATAAAAAACTCAATAAGGTAACCATAAAGAACAAGTACCCCTTACCCAGGATCGATGACCTATTCGATCAATTGGGAGGCACTTCCATCTTCTCAAAGATTGACTTGAGATATGGATACCATCAAGTCCAAATCAAGGGTGAAGACATCCACAAAACTTCCTTCAGGACGAGATATGGTCACTATGAGTTTGTGGTAGTACCATTTGGATTGACCAATGCCCCTGCCACTTTTATGTGCTCGATGAACAATGTGCTCAGAAAATTCCTAGACAAATTTGTATTGGTTTTTATTGACGATATCTTAATTTACTCCAAGAATAGAGAGGAACATGAGGAACATCTTAGACTTGTGCTTCAAGTGCTAAGAGAACATCATCTCTATGCCAAAATTTAGCAAGTGCGACTTTTTCCAGAAGCAAATACATTACTTGGTCCATGTCATATCTGAAGAGGGAGTAGCAGTAGATCCTGACAAGATCAGGTCTATCATGGAAGGGCCTACTCCAAAGGACGTTTCAGATATCAGATCCTTTATGGGCTTAGCAGGATACTATAGGAGATTTATAAAAGGATTCTCCAACATTGGTTGTCCAATCACTGGCCTCCAGAAGAAGGGAACTAAATGCACATGGACACAAGAATGTGAGTAAAGATTTCTATCCCTAAAACACCTTCTGACCCATGCACCCGTGTTGAAGATCGTTGACCCCGAAAATGACTTCCTCATTTGCACAAATGCCTATAAGGAAGGGCTCAGAGGAGTCCTTATGCATGGAGGATGTGTAGTCTGCTATGAATCCCGAAAATTGATTTTTCACGAATTCAACTATGTGACCCATGATCTAGAGCTAGCCGCCATAGTGCATGCCTTAAAAAAGTGGAGACATTACCTCCTGGAAAGGAAATTTGTACTTATGACAAACCATTGTGAATTGCGATATCTGTTTGACCAACCAAATCTCAATGCCAGACAAGCTAGGTGGGTGGCCCTCCTTAGTGAGTTTTATTTTGAAATCAAACATGTTAAAGGAAAGGAAAATAAGGTGGTCAATGCCCTTAGCAGAAGTATAAAAATAATTCACCTGTTAGCGGTGAGAACCTGTGAGACGAATGTCAAAGAAAGAGTCAGGAATACAAAAGAAACAGACACATTATTCCAGACCGTGACCTTGTACCTCGAGAAAGAACCCAGAGGAATAAAGTATGAATACTACCAGATGATCAATGGAGATCTGCTAACTTATAGAAATAGATTGAATCCTCCAGATTGTGACGACCTGAAGAGGTTCATAATGGATGAACTACATAAAATACCATATACTGGTCACCCAGGATATCAAAAGATGATCATGGCCACTAGGAAACAATTTTATTGGTCTGGGTTAAAGAAAGACATAGCTAGATATTTAGCTAAGTGCCAACAAGTTAAAGAAGAACACCGACACCTAGCAGGATTATTGCAACCTCTACCAATCCCGGAATGGAAATGGGAAACCATTTCCATGGACTTCGTCAACGGATTACCAACATCGACCAAACAGAATGACACCATCATGGTAGTGGTGGATAAACTGATCATGTCCACCCGTTTTATCCCCATCAAATTGACTTGCAAGGCAATAGATGTCGCCAGCATATTCCTGAAGGAGATATTCAGACTACATGGTATGCCTAAAGAGATTGTGTTTGACAGAGACACGAAATTTACTTCCAGCTTTTGGAAATCCTTAATGGCTGGTCTAGAGACCAAATTACTGTTTAGCACAATCTATCATCCTCAAACCGATAGACAAATGGAAAGAGTGAACCAAATATTGGAAGACATGCTAAGAATGCATGTAATGCATCAACCCAAGAAGTGGGAAGATTACCTGCCACTAGTAGAATTTGCCTACAACAATGGCTACCAAGAATCCCTGAAGATGAGTCCTTTCGAAGTCCTCTATTGTAGACCGTGCAACACTCCAGTCAGTTGGAGTAACCCTGTAAACATAATTACTATTGGACCCGACATGCTAAAAGAAATGGAACAACAAGTGATTCAGATAAAACAGAATCTGAAGGTCACCCAGAACAAATAGAAAATTTATGCCGACCAAAAGAGAACTCCAAGAGAATTCAAGATGGGAGACCACATATATCTCAAAGTCAGGCCCAAGAAGAGTTCCCTAAGGATGGGAGTTTTTTCCAAGTTGGAACCTCGGTATTGCGGACCCTTTGAATTTCTAGATAGAATGGGACATGTAGCCTATAGGCTAGAACTTACTCCCACAGTAAAAGAACATAATGTTTTCCATGTTTCATTATTGAAGAAATATGTACATTATTCTAATCATATAATTGACTGGTCTGTGATCCAGGTGGAACCGAAGGGAGAATTCCTGCCAGAACCTCAATGCATACTGGACAGAAAGGAAACCCCACTAAGGAACCGAACCATTTCATAGGTCATGGTGCAATGGAAACATTTTGGCCCAAATGAGGCTACCTGGGAAAAGGAAGATGCCATGAAAGAGGCATATCTGATTTTGTTTACTTCTGTACATACACATCATATTGATAGATAGAACATCGAGGATGACGTTCCTTTAAGGGGGAGGAAATTGTAACAGCCTGTTTCCCCCAGTCTGTAAAAATAAATATATTGGCCAAGAACTATGGAAAACTAAAAGACTTGAATGTTTGATTTGACGGACCTTTTTTATGAAAGGTTGATGAATGTAAATTATGTTATGAATATGTGTTGCATGGCTGCTGGGAGGGGGATGTGCTGAAAGAGACCACGATGGCTAATGAGAGGTGGTGGAAGGGACCTGAAATGGTTGCGTTAACTTCCACTGGGCTAGTACCGTACTAGTTTTTACTTGCTCAAATATCAAAGCAGCTCTCTGACCCTGGAATGGATTTACCATCACATACGTAGGTGGAGAGGCTCTTCAAGAGTTAATGAGGGGATGGGGGTGAACCGCCCATCCGTAACAACTCCCAGACCTAACCATGGATGGGGAAATTCATTCCACACGCAATCCTATAGAGAAAAGGCAAGAGAGGAAGTGTGGTAAGGGGAGAAGGTGTGTGCGTGACAGAGATCGCCAAAAAAAACTGAGAGAAACTCGAGAAATACAGGGAGTTCTGAGCAGGGGAGAAGGGGAGTAACCTTCATCCTTGACTTCCGTTGAGCTAGAATTAGGAGACTGAATCTCGAGCATTGTGGTGTAGCTCGGGGGTGGCTAGTGGTAAATCCGTTCGGAGTCACTGAGCCTACGGTTGGGTGGAAATGAGCACCCCTCTCAGCAGTCGCGCCACACCTGGTGTTTTCTGATAAGTGTTATGTCTTGTATTTTTGAATTGAATACATGCTCATGTTTATACGCTCATAAATGGTTTTTGTATGGAAGTGTTTGCCTGTGTTTTGATTTGGAGACAAGGGATACGTGCTTATACTTATATGAACATAATCGTTCTATGTATAGAATGGGTAAGTTCAGAATACGAGTCCATTCCCTTGAGAATTGTCCTATCTACTTGGCTCGTGGCATGCCCTGGTTTAATTTCCCGAAGGCACTTCTCTCGGGAAGTTTCCTCGCACTCCAGAGTTGGAGTGAGTCCCTCGAAAGGACTACCATGATAGTAAACCCACGAGTTTACTTTACCCTTACCACCAAATTTATAGCTCGGCGAATTAGGAATACTTTTACCCAAGTCACCAAGCCTAGGGATAAATACCCAAGAACCCTCTGAAAGATCTGTCGGATCTCTATTGCTCATTGACCTTAACCTTTGCATAGGCAGGAGAGTGGTCTTGGCAATGTCTTGAAAGTCTCGGAGTATTCGGACCCGTTCATTGGCATTTCGGTGTTTCGGCACCCGGGAAACCAAAGGGAGAGACCCTTCGTTGTTGCATGTCGTGAAGTCGCGGTATGCGAAACTCTGAATCAGCTTAGTGTGAAGCGATTTTGGCTTTTTGGCGTTTCGGCACCCGGGAAACCAAAGGGTGAGACCCTTTATCACCGCAAGTCGCGAAGTCTCGGTATCAGAAACTCCGAATTAGCTTAGTGTGAAGAGATTTCGGCTTTTCGGCATTTCGGCACGTGGGAAACCAAAGGGAGAGACCCTTCGTTGTTGCAAGTCATGAAGTCCTAGTATGCAAAACTCTGAATTATCTTAGTGTGAAGAGATTTCGGCATTTCGACATTTCAGCACCTAGGAAACCAAAGGGCGAGACCCTTCGTCGTCACAAGTTGCAAAGTCCCGGTATGCGAAACTCAGAATTAGCTTAGTGTGAAGAGATTTCGGCATTTCGGCGTTTTGACACCCGGGAAACCAAAGGGCGAGACCCCTCATCGTCGCAAGGCATGAATTCCCGGTATGCAAAACTCTGAATCAWCTTARTGTGAATAGATTTCGGGTTTCGGAGTTTGAAGAGTCGAAAGAGTCGACTCGCTTGCATTTYGAACTCCCAGTTACCGAAATCTCGATATGGCYAGGACCRTTAGATCAGGGGGAAKATTTGCAGYTGTCCATCCCAAAAAAGGGATGATTTYGGGTTTCGGGGTTTGAAGAGTCGAAACACTTGACTCGCTTTCATTTCAAACTACCAGTTACCAAAGTCCCGATACGTCCAAGACCGTCAGATCAGGGGAAKATTTGTAGATGTCGATCCCAACGAAGGGACGATTTTGAGTTTCGGGGTTTGAAGAGTTGAAAGACTGGACTCTCAAGCATCGTTGAGTCACGAAATGCAAAAGGCACCTCTTGTCTTGGCCCAGGGTAATAACTGATGATCACATGAAGGAGAAGCCCACGCTTGGTGCTTGAGTTGTACACGACAGGTTTTCAATGAAAGAACCGGTGGATTGGTTTATTGAATATTCCTATAGGAAGAGCTAGCCTACACTAGGACCTCGTAGGAAATCAGTTGATTCTGTCCCTCGAGAAAAAGGAGAAAAAGATAAAAAAATCTATAAGGCCATAGTGGGTGTGTGAAAAATTGGTATCAGAGCATGGTTACAACACTTGGCTTGCTTGGGCTCATGGACGAGTTGCGCAGGAACTCCATCTGAAGTACTCTTAAAAAAAAGGAGTAGCTCTCTATCCTAAACCCCCTTATCAAAAGCTGAAGTTAAGAATGAAAATTTCTATTGTGTGTATGCATTTGAAAAATATGAATTATGCGTTGATTGTGAATGAATATAATGTTGACTAACAAAAATTGTTTTTCTTGCACAACAAGCAGATGATAAACCGCAAGAATCTATAGACGCATAGAATGGTGACACACCACGAAGTGGGGGATGGCTCCCGCAATAGAGATGAAGAGTCTGATGAAAGGAGAGCGGTAGAGACCCCTCCAGATCTAGCTGAGACTGTGAGAAGCCTCATGTTCAAACTACAGAGCTGTAAGGGTGACAACGAGAGGTTGATAAAAGAGCAAGAGAAGCCAATGGAAATTAATGCAGTCTTGCTTCAGAGCTTATCTAACATACAAAGAAAATTTCACCATGGACCTAACACTAGTCACATAGACCAACGATAGACAAAGAGAAGTCGAAGCCCACCTGGGATAAGGAAACGTGGTCCTTTAAGTGGCCACACTGGGAGGAGCACCTCGAGAAAGGTTCACCCCAGAGATAAGGGACAAACGTCGAACGATTCCTCTGGAAAGGAAACTAGCGACTCAGAGGGATCTTCTAGTAGCAGAACTAGTTCTCATTCCCGAAGAAAATGAAAGAAGCGAGATCATTCCAAAAATCATAATCTCGAAGAATTCAAGAAGGCCAAACCACCCTCTTTCGATGGCGAAATAAAGAAGGGAGACGAAGCAGAGGCCTGACTTCTTGGACTAAAGAAGTATTTCAGAGGCCATGACTTCTTAGAAAATTTGAAGGCATGAGTAGCCACTTTCAACCTGAATGGGAAAGATTCCATTTGGTGGGAAGACCTTAAGAACGTAAAAGGGATTCACGAAGAATACTTATCTTGGGAACGGTTTGAGAAATACTTCAGGAAGAAGTATTTGTTGGAAAAGTATTTTGATGAAAAGACTAAATAATTCTATGAAATCAAGCTGGGGCAATGCACTATAAAGGAATATATCAGCAGATTCCTCGAATTGTTGAGGTACGTGCCTTATATAAAAGAAGAAAAGGAAAAGGTGCAACGATTCATCAGTGGACTACCTAAGAACTATCATAATAGGATTGAGTTTGATGAGCCAAAGACCCTAGAAGATACTATCTGAAAGGAAAGATATTGTTATGAACAGCTTGGGCATCGGACAAAACCTTGTGAAGGCTGGAAGCAGAAGAATAGCTCGGGATTCCAGAAAAAGGGGTTTAAATCCCCAAGATTTAAAAACTATAAAAAGGACTCAAGGATGAGATTCCCAACTCAAAGTGTACACCAGCAAAATTTCCCCTCCCAGAGCGAAAATAAACCTTTTGGATCTACCCGAGGAAAGATCTATAACCCGAAGAAAGAACCCTTAAAATGTTGGGGTTGTGGAGAAGAACATCTATTGAGGGATTGCCCGCACCAACAACAGAACAGTCAAAGAATATACAACGTTCAAGAAGCTACCACTGTCAATGACGTGCTGCAAATTTATGTAGCCTTGGATAATAAACAAGATGACCACCAAGCTTCAGTGGTGGAGGTGGAAGGTATGATCACCAGCCATCTAGTGTCTATTCTAATTGACCATGGTTCAAATTTTAGTTATATAGCCCCTAAGGATGTTGATAAGTGTAAATTACAGCCACATAAACAAGCCAATCCATGGTTGGTACAGTTAGCCACTGGTACCAAAAGAAAGGAAGCGGAGGTCATACCAGCTTGTCAATTCACTATGGGTGAATTCCCCACCCAAGTAACCCTTAACATATTACCCCTAGGATCGTATGACCTATTGATTGGTATGGACTTGCTAGCCACATATAAAGCCAGACTAGATTGTTACCATCAAACCTTAGAATGTGTAAGTGAAGAAGGAAGAAGGATAACCCTTCAAGGGATCCAAAAAACTGTCTCGGTGAGACGAATATCATCCCTTCAAATGAGAAAGTATTGCAGAAAAGGATGTCCACTATATGCGATACAGGTGTTAGAATCAGTTGAAGATGACAAACCAATCCTCAAAGACCACCCCACACTAAAAGAATATAGAGATGTATTTCTGAAAGAGGTATCGGGTTTACCTCCGAGAAGGGACTTTGACCTCTCGACAGAACTTGCACCGTGAGCAGTGCCAGTGTCTAGGACACCCTACAGTATGAGGACACCCGAGCTAGTTGAGATTAAATTACAACTAAAAGAAATGATGGACAGAGGCTATATCCGACCCAAAGTGTCTCCATGGGTAGCACCACTCCTGTTTGTGAAAAAGAAAGACGGTACCCTCCGACTGTGAATAGATTATAGACAACTCAATAAGGTAACCATAAAGAACAAGTACCCCTTACCCAGGATCGATGACCTGTTCGATCAATTGGGAGGGGCTTCCATCTTCTCAAAGATTGACTTGAGATATGGATACCATCAAGTCTAAATCAAGGGTGAAGACATCCACAAAACTGCCTTCGGGACGAGATATGGTCACTGTGAGTTTGTGGTAGTACCGTTTGGATTGACCAATGCCCCTGCCACTTTTATGTGATTGATGAACAATGTGCTTAGCAAGTTCCTAGACAAATTTGTACTGGTTTTTATTGAAGATATCTTAATTTACTCCAAGAATAGAGAGGAACATGAGGAACATCTTAGACTTGTGCTTCAAGTGCTAAGAGAACATCAACTCTATGCCAAATTTAGAAGGTGCGACTTTTTCCAGAATAAAATACATTACTTGGGCCATGTCATATCTGAAGAGCGAGTAGCAGTTGATCATGACAAGATCATGTCTATCATGGAATGGCCTACAACAAAGAACGTTTCAGATATCAGATCCTTTATGGGCTTAGCAGGATACTATAGGAGATTTATAAAAGGATTCTCCAAGATTGGTTGTCCAATCACTGCCCTCCGGAAGAAGGGAGATAAATTCACGTGGACACAAGAATGTGAGGAAATATTTTAATCCCTGAAACAACTTCTGACCCATGCACCTGTGCTGAAGATCGCTGACCCCGAAAATGAGTTCCTCGTGTGCACAAATGCTTGTAAGGAAGGGCTCGAAKAAGTCCTTATGTAGGGAGGAAGTGTAGTTTGCTATGAAACCCAAAAATTGAATGAGAACGAAGTCAACTATGTGACCCATGATCTAGATCTGGCCGCCATAGTGCAYGCCTTAAAAATGTGGAGACATTACCTCATGGGAAGGAAAGTTTTACTTATGACAGAACACTATGGATTGCGATATCTATTTGACCAACCAAAGCTCAATGCCAGACAAGCTAGGTGGATGGCCCTCCTTACTGAGTTTGATTTTGAAATCAAACATGTTAAAGGAAAAGAAAACAAGGTGGTCGATGCCCTTAGCAGAAGTATGAAAACAATTCTCCTGGCAGCGGGGAGCACCTGTGAGACAAATGTCAAATAAAGAGTTAGGAATGCACAAGAAACATACACATTCTTCCAGACCGTGACCTCGTACATGGAGAAAGAACCCACAGGAATAAAGTATGAAGACTACCAGATGATAGATGGAGGTCTGCTAACTTATAGAAACAGATTGTATATTCCAGATTGTGATGACTTGAAGAGGTTCATAATGGATGAACTACATAAAAGACCATATACTGGTCACCCAGGATATCAAAAGATGATCACGACCACTAGGAAACAATTTTATTGGTCTGGGTTAAAGAAAGACATAGCTAACTATTTAGCTAAGTGCCTATAATGCCAATAAGTTAAAGAAGAACATCGACACCCAGCAGGATTATTGCAACCTCTACCAATCCCGGAATGGAAATGGAAACCATTTCCATGGACTTCATCATCGGATTACCAACATCGACCAAACAAAATGATGCCATCATGGTAGTGGTGGATAAACTGAGCAAGTCCGCCCATGTTATCCCCATCAAATCGACTTGCAAGGCAATAGATGTCACCAACATATTTCTGAAGGAGATATTCAGACTACATGGTATGCCTAAAGAGATCGTGTCTGACAGAGACACGAAATTTGCTTCCAACTTTTGGAAATCCTTGATGGCTGGTCTAGAGACCAAATTACTGTTTAGCACAACCTATCATCCTCAAACTGATGGAAAGATGGAAAGAGTGAACCAAATATTGGAAGACATGCTAAGAATGCATGTAATGCATCAACCCAAGAAGTGGGAAGATTACCTGCCACTGGTAGAATTCGCCTACAACAACGGCTACCAAGAATCCATGAAGACGAGTCCTTTCGAAGTCCTCTATGGTAGACCATGGAACACTCCAGTCAGTTGGAGTAATCATGTAAACATAATTACTATTAGACCCAACATGCTAAAAGAAATTGAACAACAAGTGATTCATATAAAACAAAATCTGAAGGTCTCTCAGAATAGACAGAAAAGTTACGCCGACCGAAAGAGAACTCCAAGAGAATTCAAGACAGGAGACCACGTATATCTCAAAGTTAGGCCCAGGAAGAGTTCCCTGAGGATGGGAGCTTGTGCCAAGTTGGCACCTCGGTCTTGCAGACCCTTTGAATTTCTAGATAGAGTGGGACCTATAGCCTATAGGCTAGCACTTCCTCCCACAGTAAAAGCACATAATGTTTTCCATGTTTCATTATTGAAGAAATATGTACATGATTCTAATCATATAATTGACTTGTCTGTGATCCAAGTGGAACTGGAGGGAGAATTCCTACCAGAACCTCAATGTATACTGGATAGAAAGGAAACCCCACTCAGGAACCGAACCATTGCACAGGTCAAGGTGCAGTGGAAACATTTTGGCCCAGATGAGGCTTCCTGGGAAATGGAAGATGGCATGAAACAGGCATATCCGATTTTGTTTACTTTTGTATAGACATGTCATATTGATAGATAGAACATCGAGGACGGTGTTCCTTTAAGGGGGAGAGAATTGTAACACCTTGTTTTCCCCAGTCTGTAAAATAACTATATTGGCCAAGAACTATGGAAAACTCAACGATGTGAATGTTTGATTTGACGGACCTTTTTTATGAAAGGTCAATGAATGTAAATTATGTTATGAATATGTGTTGCATGGCTGCTAGGAGGGGGATGTGCTAAAAGAGACCACGATGGATAGTGAGAGGTGGTGGAAGGGACCTAGAATGGTTGCATTAACTTCCACCGAGCCAGTACCGTACTGGTTTTTACTTTCTCAAAGATGAAAGCAACTCTCTGACCCTGGAATGGTTTCCCATCAAATAGGTAGGTGGGGAGGCTCCTCAAAAGTTAATGAGGGGATGGGGGTGAACCGCCCATCCTTAACAGCTCCCAGACCTAACCAAGGACGGGGAAATTTGCACCACAGAATCCTGTAGAGAAAACGCAAGAGAGGAAGTGTGGTAACGGGGGAGGGCACATGCGTGATAGAGATTGCGAAAGAAAACCGAGAGAAACTTGAGAAATACAAGGAGTTCTAAGCAGGGGAGAAGGGGAGTAACCTTCGTCCTTGACTTCCATTGAGCTGGAAGTAGGAGACTGAATCTCGAGCATCATGGTCTAGCTTAGGGGTGGCTAGTGGTAAATCTGTTCAGAGTCACTGATCCTACATTTGGGTGGAAACGTGCACCCCTCCCAGCAGTCGCGCCACACCTCATGTTTTCTGATAAGTGTTATGTCTTGTATTTTTGAATTGAATACATGCTCATGTTTATACGCTCATAAATGGTTTATGTATGGAAGTGTTTGCCTGTGTTTTGATTTGGAGACGAGGGATACATGCTTATACTTATATGACCATAATCAGTCTATGTATAGAATGGATAAGTTCAGAATACAAGTCCGTTCCCTTGAGAATTGTCCTATCTACTTGTCTCGCGGCATGCCCTGGTTTAATTGCCCGACGACACTTCTCTCGGGAAGTTTCCTCGTACTCCAGAGTCGGAGTGAGTCCCTCTAAAGGACTACCATGATAGTAAACCCACGAGTTTACTTTACCCTTACCACCGAATTTATAGCTCGGCGAATTAGGAATACGTTTACCCAGGTCACCAAGCCTAGGGATAATTTACCCAAGAGCCCTATGAAAGATCTATTAGAGCTCTATTTATCGTCGGCCTTAACCTTTGCATAGGTAGGAGAGTGGTCTTGCCAACGTCTTGAAAGTCCCGGAGTATTCGGACCCGTTCATCCGCATTTCGGTGTTTGGCAACTGGGAAACCAAAGGGAGAGACCCTTTTTCGTCACAAGTTGTGAAGTCCCGGTATTCGAAACTCCGAATCAACTTAGTGTGAAGCGATTTCAGCTTTTCAGCGTTTCGACACCCAGGATACCAAAGGGTGAGACCCTTCGTCGTCGCAAGTCGCGAAGTCCCGGTATGAAAAACTCTGAATTAGCTTAGTGTGAAGAGATTTCGGCTTTTCAACTTTTTGGCACCCGGGAAACCAAAGGGTGAGACCCTTCATCGTCACAAGTTGTGAAGTCCTAATATGCGAAACTCCGAATTAGCTTAGTGTGAAGAGATTTCAGCATTTCGGCACCCAGGAAACCAAACGGCGAGACCCTTCATCGTCACAATTCGTGAAGTCCCTGTATGCAAAACTCATAATTAGCTTAGTGTGAAGAGATTTCGGCATTTTGACGTTTCGGCACCTGGGAAGCCAAAGGGCGAGACCCTTCGTCGTTGCAATTCACGAAGTTCTGGTATGAAAAACTCTGAATCAGCTTAATGTGAATAGATTTCGGGTTTCGGGGTTTGAAGAGTCGAAAGACTCGACTCGCTTGCATTTCGAACTCTCGGTTATCGAAATCCTGATACAGCCAAGATTGTCGGATCAGGGGGAAGATTTGCAGCCGTCGATCCCAACAAAGCGACGATTTCGGGTTTTGAGGTTTGAAGAGTCGAAAGACTTGAATCGCTTGCATTTTGAACTCCTGGTTACCGAAGTCCCGATACGGCCAGGACCGTCGGATCAGGGGGAAGATTTGTAGCCATCGATCCCAACGAAGAGATGATTTCGGGTTTCAAGGTTTGAAGAGTCGAAAGACTGAACTCTCGGGCATCGCTGAGTCGCGAAATGCAAAAGGCGCCTCTTGGCTTGGCTTGGGGTAATAACCGATGATCACATGGAGGAGAAGCCCGCACTTGGTGCTTGAGTTGTACACGACGAGTTTTCAATGAAAGAACCGGTGGATTGGTTTAGTGAAGGTTCTGATAGGAAGAGCTAGTCTGCGCTAGGACCTCGTAGGAACTCGGGGATTCTGTCCCTCGAGAAAAGGGAGAAAAAGACAAAAAAATCTATTAGGCCGTAGTGGGTGTGTGACAAGGTCCCTTAACATGGATTTTGTGTTCGTAAGAATGCACACATACTCTAGGAACATGTGCCTGTTCCTAAATCACATGCATGCTTAAGAATGCATGCACATTCCTGAGTGCGTGTACTCTCAGCATAGGAAAGCACACATGTTCCTAAAAAATACTAGTTGGCAAGTGTGCATGGAAGTTCAGTGAGCACCAAGGCTATAAGATTAGAAATGCGTGCACATTTCCAAGAATGTGGTCGTGTTCCTACGTGCGCATGTTCCTTTGCACCATGTTGCCACTTTTTTTTCCATCAACTTCTTGCAGACACCTATTATCACTTCAACAATTAACAAATTTTATCAGGTTCAATAGTTGGATTTTTTTTATAGGGTAAAGCATAGGTTGTAATATAAATAATAAAATTGAACAAAGTTCCACAATACCTAGGTGTTGAACACCAATCGAGCACGCTACTGCTATTGTTGCATTAGTGATGGAAATAATCATTGATGCATGTATATTTGATGAAGGTCTGTTATCGGATTGTACCAATTGCACACATGAAATAATTAGATATACAAAAAAATCACGCAAAAAACTGTATATAAAACTACTGATATATATATATATATATCAAGGAAGAATATAAAGATGATCAAGATACTAAATTCATCCATGAAACTATCTTATGTAGTGGCCTCCATTAGCCCATAACAAATTTCATTGCAACTTGAGCATCTATGAGAATCACATGAACTAGGATGAGAATGCCTAGTGTGTGCATGTGGCCTCTCTTGACTAGACTCTATTGCACGGCTTGAAGACCCAACCTCTCCTCCAACATCACCTAAAGATCCTTCCTAGTGGGATAATGCTATGAATGTGTTATATTGTACTAAGCTACTAGTTAAGGTGGAAATGCATGTTTGAGTCTAGGTAATGTTTTTTGAGATGGGAGGATGTTGGATAGGGTGGGTAGGCCTCTGTCTAGGAGGATGAGGCCCTCTCAATAGGTCATGCTTGGAATTTTGTCGATCTTGTGTAGACCCATGACTCACCCCCCAAATTCACCAACACCAAAGTAGTTGACATGGTGACCTAAGATAAATTCAACCCATAATTTTATAAATAAATACAAAAGGACCTCCCTATTATTGCAAGGAGGTTTGTCAAAAACCATGAACCATTGATCCATCTAGTTGTCTACAAAAGGCTGGGAAGTGCACCTGTCCATACAAATGTATTTCTTTGTCATTGGAAGTTATGTTCTAGTTCTAGGGTCAACAAACAAGATTATCAAATCTTGTTTTGAAATGTTTACAATGGGTGTCTATCTAAACTTGTCCTATAATACTCAAACATTTTAGAAATATGAGATAACTAACCTTAGACATTAAAAAATGAAGAAAGATGTGGCTAGTGAAAAACGTGAACGCTCTCTATTGTTTCTTAAATATTGTATTAAGGACCTTAATAACCTAAAGTCTTACATCAATTTCAATGTTTTCATTTCATGATTTTGGATTGGGTTTGGTCTATCTTTTCATTTGGTGAGGGTAGATTTGGGTTTTCTTTTGGTGAAACCTCGGTATAATTTAAATTAGTTGCATTTAAACCAAAAAAAAATAATATTTATTTTTATAATTTAAAAAAATATGAAATAAAAACGAAAAAATTCAGCAAAACTAAACCAACCAATCTAACATGAAGTGAAAATTGGCAAATTCATATACCCTATCTAATTAAATTCATTGTTTCAGTCGACTCTTAAACATTGAAGGTATTTACTTTCGAAAACAAATACAGAGGCCATTCATTTGAGAAAGTATAACTCAACGGATTCGACACTTTATTGTCCGCACTTTATTTTAGAGGATTTGCTATACATCTAGCATACTATACGTATCATGGCATTTCGGATATAGAGAATGACTTGTCCATTTCGGATGCGGAGAAGGACTTGTCCATATGTATCAAGGCGTTGGACTCATCAGCAACAGAATTATGGAGAGAAGTTCACAGAGTATACAGACTGTCGATTAGGGTAGAAGAGCCCAAAGTGACGCTCCGTCTCAAGTCCCGTCTTTTTGTTCTCGTTGAAAAGAGCGAATATGTAGGTCTCAATGCTCGTTCCCGGCCTCTTGGGTGTCCCTGCAGTTGATAATACATGGCGTATGAGATTGTTGTTATAAGCACGAGCGTTGTCAACTGTGGC
>ML787934.1:426566-448003 GCA_009831015.1 Picea engelmannii | reverse complement strand
GCGAGAGGATATATATCTCCCGTGGAATACGAGATTCCTTACCTTTAAACCTAACTCTTTTGAACAAAAATATATTTACTATTCAATATGGATAAAAATAATAAATATTTAATAAATGGAAATATACACCACCATTAATGTTGGCATCCTGAATTAGCTTTGGTGATGTCATGCTGACGTCAGTATTGATTTTTTTTTGTCAATTGAATTTTGATTTTTTTAGTTATTTGAGAAAACGGTCAGAGTGTGATAACTCTCTCATACGGTGCTCGTTTGAGAAAATGAATATATAGTTGGAATCAGTGCAACGATTCGGTCTCAATGGAATTGGTTTCACTCCATTCCAAGAACTTTCATTTTTGAGCATTTTCTTAGCCTGGGGAGCCTTCTGGATCACCCTAACCCTTGGGACAAAAACAAAAACAGAAAAGACAAGTTCTATTTTCGTGCAACTGAGCATCCTACATTTTGGTTGCAAAATTCCTACACATTTCTTCCTATTAAGCATTTGACCATTTTGTCATTGCAATATTATTCAGATCGAAGTATAACTCCGCAGGAGTAAAAAAAAAAAAGTTCGGATCCTACCGGCACCATTATTTGAGACCTATCCCATTGGATTCCTCTCTTCGCCCTGATTGCAATCATACCTATCATTTTTACGCAAATTGTTTTTCCCGTGGACCCGACCCCTTCCCAACACCCCTATTGAATTCATCTCTTTGCACTAATCGTAATGGTACTGATCACCAATAAATCATTTTTGTGCGGTCCCAATTTTCCCCCTATCCCATCCCCATGGCCCACACTCGCAACCAAGAATGGGAACGTCTCACCACCTTTGATAAAGCTCATGAACAAACCCAATGTAATATCTCTTCCATTATGTACAGTATTGGTAACCTCAACTCACAGATTTCTCTGCTTGAATCACTTCCCACATCCATCACTCAATTGACCGCCACCGGTCAACAATGCCAAGATGCACTATACACTTTGACCGCCTTAGTTAATCCCACCCCATATCCTTTATCTGTTTCCACATCTTATAACCATGAAGGTAGTGAATCCTCCAAGTCCACCTCTTTTCCTCCCCACCACATTCTGCGGGACCTGCATCCCCCTCGTGTGAAGGTGAACAAATGTGATGGCTCAGATCCCACAAGCTGGGTCACTCAAATGGAACACTATTTCTCTTTGTACGACATTACTAATGAGTTGGCCAAACTAAGGTATGGTGTTCTCCATCTAGATCTGAAACGTTGGCAATGGTGGCAATGAAGAAAAAATGCACACTAAGGGTATGTGGCTTGGACATAATCTGTTGCAGAAATTTATGAACACTTTGATATTGACACCAACCATGTAGGTCATTTGAAAATTTTGAAACAATATGGCATAGTGGAAAAATTTATAGCTTCTTTTGAGAGACTAAATTTCCACACAAAGGGCATGTATGATGTTTTTTTTTTAGAATTCTTTATTAGTGGCCTCAAGGATGAGATTTGTTCCCACGTCCTCATGGCTCGCCCTCAAATTTGGGTGGAAGCTACTAAAATATATAAGGAAGAACAACAAGTTGTCTCTTCTCAAACCATGAAACCCTCCTTCATTCCTCACCCTAAACCAATCACTCCCAGTCCTCCTTCCACTCCACTAAGGATCCAGAAATTGACCTAGGCATAAATGGATGAATGCCAACTCAAGGGCCTTTGTTATAATTGTTACAAAAAATATTTTCATGGGAAAAAGTGTAAGGAACAAAAGATTTTTATGTCCATCTCCGAGGATGTTTATGAAAAAGATGTCGAGGCTTCCCCTGTGGCCGAGTCACCTGAACCCACTGACATGACTCCACCTTCCGACCTTCCAGAAGTTGAACCTGTCATTTCCCCGAATTCTCTCACTGGATTCTCTGCTCCCCAAACCCTCAAGATAATTGGTTACATTAAGCATCAAAAGGTCATCATCCTTGTTGACAGTGGAAGAACCTATAATTTTATCATCGTCGCATTGCCCAAGAAACTAATTGTTATATCTGATCAATCAACAAATTTCAAATCATGATTGCCAATGGTGGGTCCCTAAAATGTGGGGGGCGTTGTGAAAATGTGTGTCTCCAAATTGGTCAGTACCACATGAAATATCATATGTTTCCTATCGACAAGGGTGGTTGTGACATTGTGTTGGGTGTCGAATGACTAAGGACTCTGGGTCCCATTCTCATGGCTTTTAAGGAATTAACCATATAAATCAGCCAGGAGGGCCAACAATATAAGTTCCAAGGAATCACAACAGGTTCCCCTAAGACCATCAGATCCCATCGCATGGAAAAGCTTCTTAAAAAAGGTCATTCCGACATTATTGAACATCACCATTCCATTCACGCCACTGAAACACCCTCCATGTCTTCTAGCCTCCAATCCATCCTCTCCAAACATCAAGTTGTTTTTTCCACTCCCCAGGGACTTCTTCCTTCTCGTGGTTTTAATGATCATTCCATCCCCTCATCCCCAACATCCTTCCTCCCAATGTTCATCCGTATCGTCATCCATTTTCCTAGAAAAATGAAATTGAGAAAATTGTTCAAGAATTTATCGATGTAGGCATTATCCATCCTAGTACGAGCCCCTATTCGTCTCATGTGGTCATGGTACTTAAGAAAGAAGGATCTTGGCACATGTGTCATGACTTTCGAGCCCTCAACAAACTCACCATCAAAGACAAATTTCGCATTCATGTCATTGATGATCTGTTGAATGAACTAAGTGGTGCCTAGTTCTTTACTAAACTTAATCTTCGTTCTGGATACCACTGGATACGTATGAAAGAGGCATACATTTCTAAGATTGTGTTTCGAACTCATGAGGACCACTATGAGTTCTTGGTCATGCCCTTTAGCTTGTGTAATGCTCCCTCCACTTTCCAAAGCCTCATGAATCATGTTTTCCATCCTTTTATCCATCATTTTGTCTTAGTTTTCTTTAATGATATTCTCATCTATAGTAAAACCTAGACAACCCATATTGCTCATGTGGATCAAGTTCTTCATCTACTCTCTCAGCACCAAATTTTCCTCAAACAATCTAAATGTGATTTTGGAGCCTCAGAAGTCGAGTACTTGGGTCATATTGTTGGTAAGGGAGGTGTCAGGGTGGATCCTAAGAAGATTGAAGCTATGTAGGATTGTCCTCACCCCAAGACTCTCAAAATATTGCATGGTTTTCTAGGTTTAACAAGCTATTATCACAAGTTTGTTAAGAATTATGGAAAGATTGCAAAACCTCTCGTTGCTCTCCTTAAAAATAATTCTTTCAGTTGGACTCCTGCAACTGATCAGAACTTTCAAGCCTTGTAGGAGACTTTGTGAACCATTCCTGTCCTAGCCCTTCTTGATTTCACGAAAACCTTTGTCCTGGAATGTGATGCTTCGAAGAGAGGAATTGGAGTAGTCCTTATACAAGATGGTCAGCCTTTAACGTTTACCAGCAAACAACTATCAGAGTGACATTTGGGATAATCAATATATGAAAAGGAAAGCTTGTCCATTCTGCATGCATTGGATCTTTGGTGCCCTTATCTATTGAGGAAACACTTCCAAATTAAGACTGATCATAAAATCCTCAAGTATTTTCTAGAGCAACGTCCTTCATCCCCGAAGAAACAAAAATGGGTGACTAAGCTATTTGGATATGTTTATGAGATCATTTACAAGAAATGAAAAGAAAATTTGGTTGTTGACACTCTTTCAATAAAATATGAAGATGAAGGGTCCCTTTTTCCCCTCTCCTTCATTGTACCAGATTGGATCCAAGATGTTCGCCAGCAATGGCTGTAGGATCCCAAAATTCTATGTCTGATCCAACAATTGAAAGCAATTCTACAGTATCCCCAGGGTACTCTTCGCACAATGATGAGCTTCGCTACAAAGGATGTATATATTTAAGTAAACAGTTACAAATTAAATCCACGGTGCTTTGTGCTTTCTGAGCTTCATGCTACACCCACAACTGGGAACTCAGGGTTTACCAAAACCTATGATCGGGTCAAACGTTCTTTTTTCTGGGATGGTATGAAATAGGATGTTCAAAATTTTGTGGCAGAATGTAATGTTTGTCAACACAACAATGGAGAAACAATCAAATCCCCTGACACACTACAACCACTTCCTATTCCAACCGCTATTTGGAGGGATATCTATATGGATTTCATTGTTGGATTACCTAAATCAGGCAATAAGTTAGTAATCATGGTGGTCATTGATCCTCTTTCCAACCATGCTCATTTTTGTGCACTTCAACACCCATTTACCACCTCCATCGTGGCTCAACTTTTCATGGATCATGTCTTCAAGCTTCATGGCATGCCTCATTCTATTGTTTCTGATCGAGATCCCACTTTCTGCCTCAATTTTTGGAAAGGATTTTTCAAGCTACAGGGAACCCAATTGCATCTCAACACCTCCTATCATCCCCAGACTGATGGTCAAACTAAATTTGTCAACAAGTGTTTGGAAACATATTTGAGGTGTTTTGCATCTAAAAGGAAAAATCAATGGGCTCAATGGTTACCACTAGTTGAATGGTGGTGCAACACTTCCTACTGTACAACTACTCACATGACTCTTTTTGATGCAGTATATGGCAAAAATCCACCTTCACTTCTCTCATACATGACCAATGTCTCGAAGGTCCAAGAGGTTGAAAAAAATCTTACAGTTCGAGAGGCTATTCTCCATACCCTCAAAGAGAATTTGGTCATGGCTCAGAGTCGCATGAAGAAACAAGAAGATCAAGTTCGCTTTGAACGTCAATTTGGTAAAGGAAACCAGGTGTTTCTTCGAATGCAACCTTATAAGCAGACTTCACTCAAGGCCGACCATTGTCATAATTTGGAACCCAAATTGTATGGTCCTTATATAGTTCTCAAGTGCGTGGGACATGTGGCCTATAAGTTATCTTTTCCCAGTCATTCTAAGCTCCATCTTGTTTTTCATGTCTCCAGCTTAAAGAAGGTAATTCGAAATAAGTGCCCAAATCAAACTAGCCTTCCTGAGTTGGATGAAGAAGGATCCATATGGTTGCATACACAAGTATTTTTGGACCAGCATGAGATTCGTCTTCATCAGCATGCCACCAAGGAAGTGTTAGTCCAGTGGAAAGATACAACTCTAGTGAATAACACCTAGGAGCCAACTACCATTCTGCAACAATTTCCCCATCTCAATCCTTGAGGACAAGACTTCTTTTAAGGGGGAGTTCATGTTAGGGAACTAACCTCCCTAACCCCTCACGTAGTTAGAATAATATATTTTCCATGTAATAAAGGCCAATATTAATAATGCCTAGTAATAAGGAAGAATAAGTCAAATATAAGACCACCTAATAGAATCTTTCACTTCTAGAAGATCTTCCTCTATAATGTTCTTTTGGTAGATATATTTAGTATAAATAGGAGTCAAGGGCATGAGAATCTTTTTGTTGAGAATTATTGTAATAGAGCATTGATTTTCTAGAGGTTTCTCCCTCGAAGAGGGGAGTGAAAATTGTTTCTTATCAATAAAGGTATTGTTTTGGTGTTGTGGTTTCATCTATTGTGTTGTTCTGCTATTATTATCTGCAATATTTTTTTTTTGACTATTATAAATGATCTGGTACCTTACACATGCCAGGGATGGACAATATGGTTTTATTTGGTGAACATAAGGCTTGGGTTGTGTGCACAACTGCAAGGAAGTCTGGTGGAAAGGTGTAGCTTGTGTCTGCATTAAGTATGAAGAGAGCAGCAAGGTAGAATGGATCACATATTGATGCAACAATTGATGGAGAATTTCAAGATGATAGAATGGGGACACCTGTTCCACTGGAGCTCATTGACTTGTTGGGTGATTTTACGAACAAAATGTTGGAGGAGTTGCCAAAATTTCTCCCGCTACAACGCCCCGTTGACCACCGTATAGTGCTAGAGCCTGGGTTGTAGCCACCAGCAAGAGATCCTTATCGATTGTTTGAGCCTAAGTTGGAATATTTGAAGAGATATTTGACATAATTGATTGATGTTGGATTCATTAATCCATCCAGGTACCCATATGGTGTCCTGGTTCTCTTTTAGAAGAAAAAGGATACCTCATAGCTGAGGATATGTTTGGACTACCGAGTGTTGAACAAACAAACTATGAAGAACCAATACCCATTGCCTTTAGATGTCGATTTCTTTGACAAGCTGGCCAAGGCTAAGGTATTTTCAAATATTGAATTGTGACATGGGTATTATCAGGTGTGAATTGTAAAGGGAGACAAAGAAAAGACAACCACAATGACAAGGTATGTGAGCTATGAGTTCCTAGTGATGCCTTTTGGTTGATGAAATGCTCCTACAACATTTTTCACATTGATGAATGACGTATTGCGACTATTTTTGGACAAGTTTTTTGTGGTGTATTTAGATTACATCATAGTGTACAATGAAAATATGGAGGAGCATAAGAAATATTTGGCATAGGTCTTTGAGGTACTGCGACATAACCAACTATTCTTGAAGAAGTCCAAGTGTGTTTTTGGGTAGACTTAGATACCATTCTTGGGGAATTTGATTGGCCAAGGATGCATTCGCATGGACCCTACAAAGATCAAGGCAATGGAATATTGGGAAGAGTCGTGGACAGCTCATGTTGTGAGAGTCTTCCTTGTATTAGCCAACTACTATCACAAGTTTGTAGAGGGATAATCCAAGATTGTTGCACCGTTGACTGACTTGTTGAAAAAGGAGAAGGCATGGAACTGGACATAGAGGAGGAAGTGTGCATTTGAAGAGATAAAACCCAGAATTGTCATTGCTCCTACTTTGAAGCTACCAAACTTTGATAAATCATTTGAAGTGAAAATATATGCATCAAACTTTCCATTGGTGGGGTTTTCATGCAGGAGGGACATTTGGTTTCCTTTGAGAGAAGAAAACTCCAAGATCATGAATGGATATCCCATGTTCATGAGAAGGAGATGATTGCAATGGTACATTTTTTGCATACTTAGAGACACTACATGTTGGGAAATCCATTTTTCATGAAGACATACAACATTGCGACAAGTTAAACATTTGACATGACCATTGAATATAGGTCGGGCAGGTTAAACATTGTCATGGATTCCTTGAGTAGAAAGACACAACTCATTCTCCTAGAGGAGGGAGACGAGTTTCCTACATCAGGGGGTAGTCAAATTCATGTCTTGGAAGAGTTGCACGAACAGATCAAGGAAGGGTTAGATCATGATCACACAACAAAGAACATCATGAAGTAGGTGAAGGAGGGAAAAATGTGGAATTTTTGGATACACGATGGAATGTTGTACTTTGGGGAATGAATCTATGGCCCTAGTTCATCCAACCTCAGAAGGGAACTTGTGAAGGAATGTCACGACTCACCCTGGGCTAGCCACCCAGGACAACAAAGAGTGATGGTGTTTTTGGAGCGAGGATAATTTTCGAAGTGGATGAAGTAGGATGTGGAATAGTACATTCACACTTGCCTTATATGTCAATAGGATAAGATAAACACTAAAATGTGAGCAGGGTTGTTGAAACCTTTACTAATTCTGAAGAGATCATGGACGAGTGTCTTGATGGAGTTCATCACACAACTTCAAACAGTGTAGGGATACAATGAGATTTTGGTTGTGTTGGATTGGTTCTCCATGTATGTCATCTTTATTGCGATAAAAATACATTGCAGCTTGGAAGAAGTTGCAAAGTTGTTTTTCAAGCACATAGTGAAGTATTGGGGTCTTCTGTTGAACATTGTTTTAGAAAGGGATGAAAGGTTCACGAGTAATTTTTGAGCAACATTGTTCAAGCTTGTGGGGACAAAGTTGTTGAAGAGTTCATCCTACCATCAATAGAAACATGGGAAGACTGAAGAAATAAACACACTTCTAAAGGACTACTTGTGGCACTACGTACATGAAAATTAGATGAATTGGCCATATTTGTTGGACGCCACCCAATTCAGATACAACCTGTAGAAGAGTTCAATGGCATGTTGTATTCCATTCAAGTTGATGAACACACAACAACCCACAAATCTTGATTTTTTGACACAAGGCTATTATGGGATGAATCCATTAGCCATGGGTTTCGTGAAGAGTTGGTAGGATTGGTTTGAGATAGGTCACACACACTTGACCAATGTAACAAAAATAATGAAGTAGTGGGAAGATTGTAGTAGGCCTGACACAAAATTCCAAGTAGGAGATTTGGTCTTACTCAAGCTAAGCATAGATCAGTTCCCATCATCGAAAGGGATGGCTCCATCTCTCGTGCAAAGTTATGGGGGGCCATTCAAAGTTCTTGAGAATATTGACAATGTCACCTATAGCATGGAGTTTCCATTCCACATGTGGCATATTCATCCATTCTTCCACGTTAGCCAATTGAAGTCATGCTAGAGGGACCCAGATGACCTAAGTCGAGTTGAGCCATCCAAAGCGCCAACCATGGTTGTAGATAAGACAGAGTTGGAGGTAGAGAATAATTTGGCTCATCACATCTTGGGATGGGGTAGAGGTTGAGTGCATGAGCACTTCATCCATTCGAAGGGAAAACCTGACAAAGAGACTAGTTGGGAGAGACAAGAGTCCTTATGGAAGTATGAGTAAATGATTTGAGAGTTTGAAAAAGGTCGCTACAAATCAAAGTCATAAGAAAGTTGCAGGACCGACATTAAGTTTAGTGGGGGAGGATGTAAGGCCTTCTAGACACCCACTAAGTGAGAATGCTCCTTGGGTAGATTCAGTGATGGAACAAACGAAGAGAAAAAGGAGGAAATGATTGGTTGGGAAAACAAAGATGTTTAGGTGTGGGAAGAAGCACCTTGCGGCACGATGGTGACATGTGAGCCCAATGGGGCACACACCCTTATTCCCTTACGATGTGCGATGAAGAATTGGGTTGTGTTTGGGAAAGGGTGAGGCAAATTGGGAGCATGCCCAAGTAGTGGACCCATATTCCCTTAGAAACATGGGCACACTAAAGAGGTTAGACGAACCCATTGGCACACCTGTGGAGAGTCGCGATGATCGACACAAGGAAGATTACAAGGAAAGGTGTGTGAGACCAAGGATGGGGCATGTCAGACCAAGAGACATGTTGGTTGATGGGCCCACAGGCTTGGATAGGCACACTGGGTCCACAGAGGGGTGCAATGGTCGGTTGAGTGTGACGATTCATGAAGTGACATGACACAACCAAGAGACATGATGTTCTTCACAATTCCATATAAAAGAAAGGGTGCACAACCAAAGGATAGCAGGAAGAAAAAGTGAAGACAAGAGACATGGAGCTCTGAGCCTGGGTACACTGGTGGGGCAGAACTTAGGATTAGGTAAGGAGGAAATGATAGGGAAAGTATTGGTGTGAAATAGACGTAAGTTTTGACAGTTTTGGTGTATGAGGCAGAGTCATTATACTTTTCCCTTCTATGTAAATGGGATAATAAAACATTCTTTGTAAATATTAATTTCTTTTTTATAATATAAATAAATGAAATCCAGGTATTAAGCACCGCTAGTGCCACCCGCATTATATTTGTCTCTTGTGTTTCACATGTTTTCTGTTGTATGCCAAATTGACTAAGTTTTAAAAAAAGTTAAAAAATATATAAGTATACAACTGACTTTCATAGAGTAAGGATGTAACTTGTTTGTAGCCTAGAACATAGTATGGGTATGCTCTAGGTGAAGAGTCCTAGTCCAGGTGAATTATGCTTGGTTGAGATAAACTTCCAAGGGATAACCACCACGGTGACACATGTCCGTGAGATGTCACGGTTGGACTTGGGAATAACTCATTGGGGCGTGACAACCAATCTAATTCTCAGTAAGGGTAAATTTCAATTGGGGATAATATTATGTTTCGTATATGGGATTAAAGTTAATCAGATTTCTTGTAAATATTATAATGGAATTAAAGTTAATTGTTTTTTTTTTTAAATATCTATGCTAATATTGTATGTTCCTTTTGAAGTAAGACCCGAAAGTGATTTTAATTGGATAAAAGATCATCTTCCTCGAATGTAAGGAAACCAGTTAATATCCCAAGACCCAAAAACATATAGCAACTGTGAAAGTCTACCCCCTTACGAACCACTAGTAAATCATTTCAAGTGACATAGTTGTCACGAGTGCCCATTGATCACTGAAATGTGATATATTTTTCTACCATCTAAAAAATCTAACCTACCTAAAAATACAAAAATAAACAATTAAATTTAATAAGCTTGCATACATTTTTGGAGATAACAATTTAAATGAATTAAAAACTAACTTACCTAAAATTATGAAAATACACAATTAAATTTAATAAGCTTCCATACATTTTGGAGATAAGAGTTAAATGAATTTATTACGTTATCACTATTCTAATTTATTATGCTTTGATACACTTCGAAGAGATAATGTATTAGTTATTACATTGTTACTTTACCATATCTCAAAATTAGTAAATGGGAACATTGTAAGAAATTTATTATTATGGCTATAACACTCTTCATATTTCATACTTTGTTTATATAAGGCCTTGGATCTAGGTTAATTGGGATTTTCACACTTCAATTTTTTCGAGACTTAATGTTGAAATTCATTGAGTATTAAGACTTCTCAACACCAAGTTCTATATGAATTAGACTCTTATACCTTAATAAACAATTAAGACTCTTCCATGGACTCAATTGTCGAATTAAAACCATTCTCATACATTTTCAACTAAGTGATGAAAGACACAGGTTTAGTGGCAAGGATACCAAGGGAACTAACACAATACTCTAATAATCTCAAAGGATGCCATGTGACAAGTTCAAAGAGTTTCACATAGAAAGATAAAAAAAGTCACATGCCTAGTTCATTTTATAAAAAACATTAATGCCTATCTCGTCAAACTCAAAATAACTTAACTTAAGTTTTAAAAATCACTCTGGTCGGAGAGTATGGGAGGATTATAGGTCCTTTGTTTCCTTCACTTAGACAAGTTATTTAATGGGCTCAACCACCAACTCAATTACATTGTGTAAACTTCTAGGTATGAGCTTTCAAGTAGCTTTGAAAGGTTGAAAAAAGATACATATAAATCAATTATTTGTCAAATGTATGATACATATAAACTTCCTCCCAAATTTTGTGGTCTTTATACAATTCTCAAGCGAGTGGGGTATGTGGCCTATCAGTTATCTTTTTCGATTCATTCTAAGCTCCATCCCTTTTTTCATGTCTCATGCTTAAAGAAAGTGATGCAACCCCCTTACTGCCCCGTAGGGATACACGACCTCCCGATCTTGGATCTCTGATTCTTGGATCTCCGACTCTAAAACATTAATGGTTTCCTTCTGTGACTAAACACGGGCCCTTTCGGCTTCTTGGTGCAGGTTTAATGGCACCCACAACCTTCCTTTTCGCTCTCCCGCGAAATCTCAGAGCGTCGGGCGTTAGATCATTTTTTTGATAAGCCCCCTCTTGATGTGACCTTGGAAATGACCACGCAATTGTGGGCGCGACCACAAGCGATTTGAAGTCAAACTACTTTTGGGCCCGCAATTCTCCTCAAGCCTCCACATTTCCTCCTAACGAAAACACGGTTTGGATTGCGGCCCGCCCTCAATATTTTAAACTATGCACAACTCTTGTCCCCACAATGCTACGAGATTGTCTATCTCACGATATTGATGATACTATCTGAATCGATGGTTCAGATCCGTGCCTTTCAAACCTATGGACCAAATCTCCCTTCACGTATCTGGACTTTGGGATGGCTCCCTCCTTCGAACCTCTGACTCCCGATTTCCTGATTTCCAAGTTCTCCGCTTGCATCAGATCGACGATCAGAACTCCTCTCACGATCTTACGGTTGATATCAACTCGCGAGTTCTAACAACTCTACCCTTTGACTTCCTTGAGTCGCGAGTCAGCGAAATGCTGATCGCTTTCCACCTATCTTTTCTTGATGGATGGCTAGGGTCACTGCGACTCCCAGCTCCTCGGGTATTCACCTCCTAACTTCTCACTAATATTCCGACGTACATGGATCTCTGCCACATGTCCTTTGGATCCAATGGTCCAGAATGATTTCACAACTTCGCGCTTTGCGAGTTCTTATATCTATGCCCTTGACTTCTTCGATTCGCGAGTTAGCGAAATGTTGATTGCTTTCCCCCTGTCTTCCAATGATGGATGGTTCTGATGATTTTGGGACTTTGGAATTCGCAGAGTCCACTCTTCTGTGCATTATCGAAGGGTTTAAACCCTGTGCACCTTCCTCTGGATCCAACAACTGTTGGTCCACGCGCTCATATCTAATGATTGAGATCTCATCTTCTACTGTGCTTACTCCTCTTGTCTATCTCTGATCTGACGACCCAGATCCTTTCTTTGTGAAGTCAGAACTTTATGACTCGTGACTTCCGGAAAGAAACTTCCTCCACTCTCCCGACTTCCAATTTCCCAAAGTCCCCTTCCCAACGAAAGGAAATCAACGGTTCTATCTCTTCTCAGATCGGCGACTCACCATCGCTTCTAAGATTTCATGTGTTGAACGAATCTTTCCCTTAACCTTCTCGCAGGTCCTCTGGATCTAACGGTCCATGGATATGGGCACTTCCCCCTATGGGAATTTCCATCACCCATTTAGGCTCTCGATGATCCTTTACCAAATAACTTGGTGTCGTCCCTTCTAAGATTTGCTCACTTTGAAACCTCGAAGGGGTTTCTCGACCTCTGCACTCCTTGCAACATCCTTTCACGCTGTTGTAATATCTTTTCTGGGCTTTTGAACTAAGTCAGATTCTAAGAGACTTGGCCCTTCTGCATCTTTCACAAGACTTCTGGTGCCCTCCTGGCACGTTCTGTGCTCAACCTCCTGAGATTTTGAATTTGAAACAAGTTCCCTCTGCGTGCGCTCCTTGCGCTTTGACTATCCTTCAGATGGTTTTCCTTCAACACTTTGTCCGAGTGTTGTCCTAGTGCACTCCTTTCACAGGTCTTCCTCCAGAGTGTTCAGTAACTCTGTTTCTCTCTGAACTCAACGCAGAGTTCTTCCTCTCCACAGTTTCCCCTCTAAGGTATTCAATAACCTTGAGGTCCCTCTTTATATTGTTATCACCCTGGTGCACCCTCCTGGCACGTTCTTTCTGACTCCGTAGAGTTCAGATGCACACTCCTTGTGCTGGCTACAGAACCTCAAATGTTCTATCGTACACTCCTTGCACAACCTAAAGAACCTAGAGAAATATAACAACTTCAATGAGGATAAAAGAAAAAAATATCCTACTGTAAATGAACTTATCATACATCCACAAAATTCATTCATGAAATACATAAACACACTATATGTAGGAAAAACTACTTTTCTATTATCTCTATGTGTCTATATAGATGCTTACAAAAAATGGACTGCAACAGAGTCCCAGTTCTCTCAAGCTCTCCTAATCTAACTCTATCCTGAGTTTTTCTTCTAAGACCTCCTAAGATCTCCTCAGACCTCTCTACAATGATCTCTCTCTCTTTTTACAAAAAAGGGCTCTATGAGATTATCTGCTTCACCACCTTAGTGCCATCACTGTCTCAATTAAGAAACCATACTCCTACGGCTCGTTACATAAATGAAAAGTACAGATTTGAATCAAACCAAGACCTTCTTACAATCAACCATTTAAGGCGATCCTATCCACTACCTGTACAAAGGTATGGATTGGCTCTTACATCCTTACAAAGAAAATCCCCATGGGATAAGATTTCAAATTTAAAAATGGGAGGGTCAATGCCTCTCCATTTCTCCATTGCGCATGTTTGCGTTGGCTTGTTGGCGCATTTGCTAATGTGAAGGGATGCTCCTGCATCATACTCCACTGCTAGGGAAATCATGAGCTCCTCTTCTCCAGTGTTGAAATCCTCTTGTATCCAAATTTCTCCCTTGGAGTCGTCCTCTTGTTCCTCTCTAGCTATATCATTGCTGTTGTTTTTTCTGTTTCTTTGTTACTGCTGTTGCAGGTTCTCCCCTGTTTAGCTTCCCTTTTCCAGCTTTTTCTGCTGACCTCAACATCAACCTTCTTATCTCCTCTATCACGTTGTCCAACTGCTCTAGTGGTTGGCTCTTGTCATGTAGTCTTCTCTGCTGCACTTCCTTCTCCTTTTCATACTTATCAGTGGGAAGATCTACTTGATCTCCCATGCTATCTTTACTTCCCCTTGTGGAACTGAGTTTCCACTCTACTACAGAATCCAATCCTGTAGTCTCCTCAAAGTTCCTGCTCATCTTCTCCCTCTGACATCTTAATTTCTGTCATCTCGTCTTGTGTTGGCATATCTCCAATTCCCTGCACCCATTCCTCTGGCTGGCATGCTCCTCCATCTGCTTCCAACTTAACTTGTTGGATGTGCAATATTTGCACCATCACCCTTCTCTCTAGAGCTTCCAATTCTTCATAAATATCAACAAAATCCATGTTGTCTGCTTCCTCTTCTTCTGCAAGCTCCAATGCTACAGTCATCTCCTTTCGGTCTTTTTGGTTGAAAATTTTGAGCAATTCCGTTGAATTCTCCTCTCCTTCTATTGGGGTAGACATCAGTTTCTGCTCCATTTCTTCCTCTTTAACAGTTTTTGCTGGTTGTCTTTCTTCTTCTGCTGCACTTTAATCATATGCATTGCCCTTTACTTGGATGTTTGGTAGGAGTATCTTGATCCCTCCAATAATCAACATGCTCCTCTAATCCTCCTCTTTAATGGTGAAAGTATTTAACTTCTCATCATCTTCATTCATTTGGTGTGCAAACCCACATGAATATTCACTTATCAACACTCCTTGTTGATATGAACTCACTTATGAGCTCTTGAGACTTTTCGACAGTCTCATTTCTTTCTCCCTGCCCACCTGGCAATTTGGGACTTCTTTTCTGCCCACCTGGCAGTCTATGATATCAACCAATCCCATCTCATTGCCCACCTGGCAATCTGAAATTTCAACACTTCTCCTTTGGCAGCATACGAGACCTCCACCTGATATCTTTCCATTGCCCACTTGACATCTTGAAAGTCCATTTCTTCCCACCTGGAAGTTTATGAGATCTTCATCTGATCTCACCTCCTCCTCATCACTGAGGTGTCTCCCAACTTCTAGTTCACAGATGTGAATCTGTTCCTCCTCCGTGTCACTAAGGTTTTCTAATTCCCTCAACCACCTTCTCAACTCTTGTTGCTGCTTTAGCGCCCCACAACTTTTGAACATGCCATTTTGCCTTCCTGTTCATGGGCCACTCATACACCCAATGCACTTTTGTATCCTGCTTCATTTTAAATGCAAGCTTCTCCATTTTTGTTCTTATCTCATTGAGCTCTAGATCCATCTCTGGATTGCATTTCTTCTTGCGGCCTTCTCTTTGACCACATCCATGGCCTTTAGTAGCCATTTCCACCTTCTACCTACCCTCTTGGCAAGCCTATGGATCACTCTACATCTGAGAGCATCTCCATATTCTCTCACAGATCACCTGGCTGTTAAATTTTTGCTGTTGTGCCCATGCAACAACCTTCTCATAGAGCACCAATACTCTCCCTTCCTTTCACCTGCTATTCACAGACAAATTTGAACCTCTGATATCATCTATTGTTACTAGATCATCTCCTTTCACTGTCTCCCTCTTGTCTATTGTCTGCAAACAAAATTTGGCCTTTGTCCTCTGTCTCCTTTGTCTGCTATCTCCAAACAAAATTCCACTTTGATACCACCTGATGGTATCAGAGTATATCATGTCACCGTCTCGACCTTTTTTTGTTGTCTACAAGAAAAATTTCATTTCCTAGTGCTACTTGATGTAGTCAAACCATCTCCTTCATCTCCTTCACCTGAAGCCTATATGAGAAAATTAAGCTCTGATACCACTTAATGCAACCCCCCTACTCCCCTGTAGGGCTACATGACCTCCTGGTCTTGGATCTCCAATTCTTGATGTTGGTAAATGTTTAACAGGCAACATATACTTGTCATTAATGACAAGTACAGCAGCAAAGATGGCATGAGTACATGAAGAAGTATCAGAAGTATTTTAGAAAGACACTGCAGAGAAAGCTCGATAAGTTCAGAAGAGATAGTGCAAAGGATTGTTGGCAGGTTTAACAGGCAAAGTGAGCTTGTCATTGATGGCAGGATCAGAGTGTGCAATGATGGAAAGAACAACGATGACAAAGATCAACATGATCAGCAGCGCAATGATAATGGAAGAGGAGGAGCATTAGTGATTGTTGGACCCCATCCTGAATCCCCGATGACCATCAGATATGAATTCATACAAGAAGAATGCGCAGAAGAGGAGGATAGATCTTAGGCATCAGATATGAGCGTAAGATTCAACCATCGTTGGATCAGGAAGAACCTGCACATTCATTAAAGAGAAAGAAGAGGTGAAATGCGAAATGCCAAAATATGTTGGTCTGACTCCATTTCATTGTTTCGTACATCAGGACTTGAAGGCTTGAGACCCTTCATCATAAGAAGGAGAAATCGTGAAGTGGCGAAATGTGAAACGGTGAAATGATCCTAGCAGTTGGATCAAGTTGAGATCTAGGTCGTCGGATCCAGGAGGTGAATATGGCAGACCACATCAGAAAGGATAGTCATGGACCACTGGATCAAGAGGAGACGTGGCGAAAAATCAAAGCACAACAAAGCCTCCATTTCAGAGTTTCGCAGATCAGGAAAATCCGTGAGATCACGAAAATATATTGACCATCAGATCACCAAGGATTTTGGACCATTGATCTAAGCTCCATCTTGGAGCTTCGACTATTGTGACTTGGAGTGATGAGAACCTCCATCACAGGAATCGCGAGATGGGAATTCACAATAAGATTTGGACCATCAATTCACCAAGAACGTGGACCGTCGATATGAGCTCCATCTCGGAGTTTCCCCTATCGCGACTTGGAGTGAAGAGAACCTCCATCTAAGGAAAAATGAGATGCGAGATCGCGAAAAGATCTGGACCGTTGATTCATTGAGATCGTGGAACGTCGATCAGGGTCGATGAAGATCATGATTTCGAAGTGCCTTTTAGCGCAACTTGTGGTCACTGCGTGTGGTCACATGGAGGAAGGACCTAGTGCAGATGAGCTCCACCTCAGAATTTCGGGGATCGCGTCTGGGAGTATCGAGACACTGGATCATACGAATGCCGAAATACTGAAAAGGTGAATTGTCACTGTAACCGATGGTCACCGCCTGCGTTCACGTAGAGGAGGGAGCTAGAGCAACCAAGCTCCTTTTTGGAGCTGGTGACATGGAGATTCAAGATGTCTCATCGCAGAATCTCCGAATTGTGAAAGTGTGAAACGGGTAAATAACGACAATACCCTTCAGAGTTAATCCAATGGTGCAGGTGAATTTGAGTATAATCAAAGGGCTAAGCTTGCTCCTCACAGTGTAACTGCTAGAAACCATTGATGGTTTCTACCATAGGAGCTAAAGAGTCTCTGGGAATATTCCAATGGGATGAAGATAGGTCATAGGGGCTATTCACAGCTAGAAGAGGGTTGGAGCCTATAGCTTAAACAGAGAGGGTGAGCTCAACTATAACAAAGACGATGAAGAGTCTCAACTGCCAGAGAGAAAAATGAATATTGGCATAACACCCAGTGATGTTGGACGCGTGTTGGGAACCACCAGAGAAGCTGAAGAGTTGCGATGATCAGGCAGAGCACTGGAGAGGTGGTGGATATCGACGCAATGTGAGTATGCAGAGGTATTGCACGCATTGCATGCACAAGGTGCACAGAAGCTATAAGTACATTGTACAGAGAAGAGAAGCAGTTGTTGTTGCTGTTGGAGTTGTTGTGGTTGTTGTTGTTGAAGGTGATTCATGTGTGAACAAGGAGGAGAGTGTAGCAGCTAAATTGAACAGAAGAGGAACTGTGCAGTGAATGGACATGGCACATAGAGCATAAAAAGCAGAAGAACATACAATGCAAGTCATGTGTTCAGGAAGGTAGTGAGGCAGACAGAGCAACAAAATGCAGCAGAATAGTGATGAATCTGGTAAGCCATTGTTGAACATTATATCACTGTAATGAGTTTCAGTAGAAAAGATTTATAAAACAAGGTGGTAGGGAGGTGCTATGGAGGACTGTTGTCCTCAGAAGTTTAAGTGAGTTCTTGAACATAGGGAGTTGCTGCCTCCTTCTAGTTGGTTCTAGAGAAACCAGGGAGTTGGTGTTTCCTTCTAGTTGGTGCTAGAGAAACCAGGGAGTTGGTGCTTCCTTCTAGTGGGTGCTAGAGAAACCAGGGAATTGGTGCTTCCTTCTAGTGGGTGCTAGAGAAAACAGAGAGTTGGTTCTCTCAGGAAGTAGCATCTTGCAAAACTGAGGTTGTAGCCTCATTATGAGTCGGTGCTCATATGTATGATAATGTAAAGAATGTAACTATTACTTATCATATAAAGAAAAATAGGTTTTTACCCTGTATGGGTTTCCTCGGGAAATATCTATCTCGGTGTTTCTCATATATGTGATTGATGTTGAATGTGCCATTGTTTATTTCCCTGCATTATTGTGATCATCATTGAGTGCCTTGTAAATATCTTAAAAGAAACATAATTGTTTAAGCACGGTGACAACTGATTCACCCCCCCTCTCAATTGTCCAACAATTGGTATCAGAGCAGGTTCCTTTTATTCAAAGGTAGATCTGTAAGCTTAAACATGACAAGTCATGAAGGGACTTCAGCCACTAAGCCCCCTCTGTTTGATGGAACGAATTTTTCCTTATGGGAGATTAGAATGAGAACATACTTAATGGCCTTGGGTGATGATGTTTGGGATGTAGTAGAGATTGGATATACAAATCCTGTTGTGCTAGACTCCAAGGATGATAAGTTAGAGTTTAGTTTTAATGCTAAGGGAATGAATGCTATCTTGAATGGACTTGTTGAAGCTGAGTTTTTAAAGGTGATGCATCTTGAAACTGCCAAAGCAATGTGGGATAAAATTATTAGTAGCTATGAAGGAAATGAGAAAGTAAAAGATGTCAAACTTCAAACATACAGATTGAAATTTGAACAACTAAAGATGAATAAAGATGAAACAATTAGAAAGTATTTTTGAAGAGTTGAGGAACTTGTAAATGCCATGAAGGATCTTGGTGAGAAGATTGAAGAACCATTTTTAGTTCAGAAGATTTTAAGATCTCTGCTTGATAAATTTAATTCAAAAGTCTCTGCAATAGAAGAACTATGTGATCTTAAAAATATGTCCATTGATCAACTCCTAGGAACTCTAACTGCATATGAAATGAGAATTAAGAAAGATAAATCCAATACTAGAGAAGCATCTTTTAAAGCAGACAAGAATACTGATTCAGAATTAGATGATATTGAGGCAAAATTTGTGAGAAGGTTAAAGAAAGGATCAGGAAAACATCACAGAAAGTTGCCCTTCAAATGCTTTAACTGTGGTAAGATAGGTCATTTTTCATCTAAGTGTCCCCATCAGAAAAAGGACCAGAACTTTGATGATGAAAAGAAGTACAAATACAAGAAATATAATAAGAAAAAAAGTTTGGTTGCAAATAATGACAATTCCTCAGAAGACACCGATAGTGACTCTTCCTGTGAAGATAAGGCAAATGACTTCATGCTTATGGCCAAAGAGGATTATTATAATGAAAGCATAGGCAGTGATGATCATGATGAAGAAGCTGTTGTTGATATGGAAGGAGAATTGATCAGTGCAATGGAAGAAATTGACAGACTCATAATTAAGAACATAAAGAAAAAACAATTGCTGATACAGTTCGAGAAAGACAGTAAACAGCTTGATGAAGACTTTGCCCTGCTGAAAGTAAAATTAGAAGAGGCAAAGAAAATAGAAGACATACTAAAACAACAGTTGTCGGAGAAGAAAGCCAGTTGTGAAGCCTTAGAAGAAGAGATAGTAAAAAGCAGAAAAGAAATGGAGAAGTTTAAGGGATTGTATCACCAAAATCTGCTAAGTATTAAAGCCTCAGAAGGATTAACCTCCATTCTAAATCAGCAAAGAAATCCAAAGTTGAAAGTTGGATTGGGATATGAAGAAGGATCAAGTAGTGATCATCCAAGTAATATAGAACCCATCAAGTTTGTCAAATCCTCAAACATTGACAACAATCACTCTGCAGAAACAAAGAAAAAAAATCAACCACCAAGAAGGAATGAAAGAAAAAGTACCAGAACTGAATTTGTAGATCAGAAAGATTATCAGCATGAAAGAAATCGACCTCCTCAAAGAAGACAATTTTTTTCAAGGTACAAAGGTTTTTTCTATGGATATTTTTTTTTTCTTCTATAATTTTGGTCACAAAGCTATAAACTGTTCTTTAAGATTTAGATATGAACAATAAAGATATTCAACGAATAACTATCTTTCACAACAAAGATTGAGACAGCCAAGCAACAAACAATCACAGACCATAAATCATGTGATGACTGGGAGAAGGACACAGGTGAAACACAACAATAGTTATGAGCATAACAATCATTATGATCTATTATTTAGTGAACCAGAATGTTACAACTGTCATAATTATGGACATAAAGTTGAAGACTATCGCTTAAGGAATTACAATCCAGACTTGATGCCCACTGTTGAAAATGTCAAGGTTTGGAAGAAGAAAGCAGATGACAAGTGTGGACTAGTACTATCAACCCAAAAACAAAAGAATCCCTAGTATATTGACAGTGGATGTTCCAAACATATGACTGGAGACAAAAGTAAGTTTCTAACCTTAAGTGAAAACAAATCAGGGAATGTAACTTTTGGAAATGACGCACAAGGAAAAATAAAGGGTAAAGGAATGGTAAGCCTAAGTAATGGCAAAAAAAAATATCAAGATGTGTTGTTTGTAGATGGTCTGAAACATAATCTACTAAGTGTCAATCAAGTTTGTGACAAAGGATATGAAGTTGTTTTTACTTCTAAATACTGTAAAATAAAGGCTTTGAGTTTAGGACAACTGATTGCAAAAGGGATAAGAACAGAAAATAATTTCTATGTGTTAAAAGAAGAAAAATAAGAATGTCACTTAAGAAAGTATGATGAAAGTTGGTTGTGGGATAGGAGACTTGGACACCTAAATTTTGATCATATAATCAAGCTCAGAAACAATGGGGTAGTAAAGGATCTTCCGAAGATATCAAAGCCATACGACTCTGTTTGTAAACCCTGCCAGATAGGAAAGCTTACTCACACTCAGTTCAAATCTAAAAACTTTCCCTCAACATAAAAACATCTCCAGTTAGTACATATGGATTTATGTGGACCATCAAGAAAAGAAGCTACAAGAAAAGAAAACTATTTTATGTTGATTATTGATGATTATTCTAGACTAACATGGGTTGCCTTTTTAAAGGAAAAATCTGAAGCATTTGAAAAATTCAA
>ML787934.1:392382-425742 GCA_009831015.1 Picea engelmannii | reverse complement strand
CATATGCTACAATAAGAGACTGCACAAACTAGTTGATTGTATAGACATAAAAGTTGATGAAGAAATCCCAGTCGGAAATGTAAGCAGTGTTGAACCAAGAACAAAAGATATAGTTAAAGATGAATATGAACAGGTCCAAGGATAAAAAAAGGAAGAATCTGAATTAGATGAAGATACAAATACTCATACTGACACAAATCAACAGAAAGAAGCAAAATCACCTCTCAAAATTATTAGAAAGAATCATCCTGAAAATCAGATAATTGGAGATATAAATAAAAGAGTTCAGACAAGAAGGAAATTGAATAAAGACTCAAAACAATCTCATGTTGCCTTTTTATCTATGACTGAACCTAAAAATTTTGAGGAAGCTAGCTAGGATGATGATTGGATTAGAGCAATGAATGAAGGGCTTGATTAGATTGAGAAGAACAATACTTGGGAGCTTGTCCCTAGACCTGAAGATAAAAATGTAATAGGTTCCAAATGGGTGTTCAAGAATAAAATGAAAGAAAAAGGACAAGTTGTTAGAAATAAAGCCAGATTAGTTTGTAAAGGGTATGCACAAGTTGAAGGTCAGGACTTTGATGAAACTTTTGCACCAGTGGCAAGAGTGGAAGCTATTAGAATGTTTCTTGCTTGTTCATGTCTTAAGAACTTTAAAGTTTATCAGATGGATGTTAAGTCACCATTTCTTAATGGAGATCTAGAGGAAGAAGTATATATGGAGCAACCTGAAGGATTCTCATTGACAGATAATCCTAATTATGTTTGTAAGCTAAAGAAGGCCTTATATAGACTAAAACAAGCACCACGAACTTGTTATTATAGACTGGACAAATTTTTACAAGAAAAAGGGTTCAAGAAAGGTACTGTTGACAGTAACCTTTACATTAAGTCTGAAGGTGATAATTTACTAGTTGTTTTGGTTTATGTAGATGATATTATTTTTGGCTATACTAATGAATCATCTATCCAGTGGTTTACTAACTCTATGAAAATAGAATTTGAGATGTCCATGATAGGAGAACTGTCATATTTTCTTCGCTTACAAGTAAAACAGAGTTCTGTAGGAATTTTTATATCTCAAGAAAAATACTTGAAAGAGATGTTGAAGAAATTTCATATGGAGGACTCCTCTCCTGTTAGTACACCCATGGTGGTTGGTTGCAAGCTCAGTAAATATGACATATCACTCGATGTTGATCAAAGGACATATTGATCAATGATAGGCAGTCTTCTATATATTACAACATCTCGTCCTGATATAATGCAAGTTGTTGGAATGGTAGGTTGTTATCAGTATGCTCCTAAACAAAGTAATTTGGTAGCTATCAAAAGGATTTTCAAATACTTGAAGGGAACAATGACTTATGGTCTGTGGTATCCCATAAATCAGAATTTTCAGTTAACTGCTTATTCAGATGTAGATTGGGCAAATTGTGTAGATGAAAGAAAGAGCACCAGTGGAGGTGCCTTCTTCCTGGGAGACTTGTTGGTAGCATGGATTAGTAAGAAACAAGGGGTCTATTTCCCTAAGAAGCAGAGTACATTACTACTGCTACTTGTTGTACTTAGGTCTTGTGGATGATTCAAACTCTTGCAAATTTGAAGGTAAACTATACTGATCCGATTACAATTCACTGTGATAACACTAGTGCCATCATTGTTTCCAAGAATCATGTTCTTCATTCCAAAACTAAGCATATCCCAATAAAATACCATTTTCTCAGAGAACAAGTCACAAATAGAGTTGTTCAGTTGAATTATATCCTTTCCACAGAACAGATAGCAGACATCTTTACTAAACCCCTAGCCAAGACACCATTTGATTATCTCCGATAAAAGCTGGGTGTCATCCCATATGACATCTAAGCAAGTTCATCCTGTTAGGGGGAGTTTTGTATTGATTGATTGAATATCTGATACCTCCTAAAAATACTGCAACAACTCAGGGGGAGAATGTTCTCTTTGACATTGATGTCAAAGGGGGAGAAAAGAATTTGAGTTCCTTAGTTGCCATCAATGCCAAAGGGGGAGATTGTTGGTAAATGTTTAATAGGCAGCATATGCTTGTCATTGATGGCAAGTACAACAACGAATATGGCATGAGTACAAGAAGAAGTATTAGAAGTATTTTAGGAAGACACTGCAGAGAAAGCTTGATAAGTTCAGAAGGGATAGTGCAGAGGATTGTTGGCAGGTTTAACAGGAAAAGTGAGCTTGTCATTGATGGTAGGATCCGAGTGTGCATTGATGGCAAGAACAACGATGAAAAATATCAACATGATTAGCAGCGCAGTGATAATGGAAGAGGAGGAGCATTAGTGATCGTTGGACCCCATCTCGAATCGTCGATGACCGTCAGATATGAATTCAGACAAGAAGAACGTGTAGAAGAAGAGGATAGATCTTAGGCATCAGATCTGAGTGTAAGATCTGACAATCATTGGATCAGAAAGAACCTGCACGTTCATTAAAGAGAAAGAAGAGGCGAAATGTGAAATGCCGAAATATGTTGGTCTGACTCCATTTCAGAGTTTTGTAGATCGGGACTTGAAGGCTTGAGACCCTTCATCATAAGAAGGTGAAATCACGAAGTGGCGAAATGCGAAATGGTGAAATGATCCTAGCTATTGGATCAAGGTGAGATCTAGGTCGTTAGATATGGAAGGTGAATATGGAAGACCATGCCAGAAAGGATAGTCGTGGACCATTGGATCAAGAGGATGCATGGCGAAAAATCAGAGCACCACAAAGACTCCATTTCAGAGTTTCGCAGATCAGGAAATCCAAAGGAAAGAGATTCAAACTTGTGATACCTGAGATCACGAAAAGATCTTGATCGTCAGATCACCAAGGATTCTGGACCGTTGATCTAAGCTCCATCTCGGAGCTTCGCCTATAGCGACTTGGAGTGACGAGAACCTCCATCATAGGAATCACGAGATGTGAATTCACGATAAGATCTGGACCGTCAATTCACCAAGAACGTGGACCATCGATTTGAGCTCCATCTCAGAGGTTTGCCTATTGTGACTTGGAGTGACGAGAACCTCCATCTAAGGAATAGCGAGATGGGAGATCACAAAAAGATCTGGACCGTTGATTCATCGAGATCGTGGAACATCGATCAGGGTCGATGAAGATCATGAGTTCGAAGAGCCTTTTAGTGCAGCCTGTGGTCACTGTGTGTGGTCACATGGAGGAAGTACCTAGTGCAGATGAGCTCCGCCTTGAAATTTCGGGGATCACATCTGGGAGTGTCGAGACACTAGATCATACGAATGCCGAAATACTGAAAAGGTGAATTTTCGTTGTAACCGGTGGTCACTTCCCATGGTCACGTAGATGAGGGAGCTAGAGCAGCCAAGCTCCTTTTCGGAGCTCGTGGCATGGAGAGTCAAGATGTCTCATCGCAGAATCTCCGAATTGCAAAAGTGCGAAACGGGTAAATAACGACAATACCCTTCAGAGTTAATCCAATGGTGCAGGTGAATTTGAGCATAATCGGAGGGCTAAGCTTGCTCCTCACAGTGTAACTGCTAGAAACCATTGATGGTTTTTGCCAGAGGAGCTGAAGAGTCTCTGGGAATATTCCAATGGGATGAAGATAGGTCATAGGGGCGATTGACAGCTGAAAGAGGGTTGGAGTCTATAGCTGAAATAGAGAGGGTGAGCTCGACTGTAACAGAGACGAAGAAGAGTCTCAAATGCTAGAGAGAAAAAGGAATCTCGACATAACACCCAGTGATGTTGGACGCATGGTGGGAACCACCAGAGAAGCTGAAGAGTTGCGATGATCAGGAAGAGCACTGGAGAGGTGGAGGATATCGGCATGGTGTGAGTATGCAGAGGTATTGCACGCATTTCATGCACAAGGTGCACAAAAGCTATAAGTACATGGTACATAGAAGAGATGCAGTTGTTGTTGTTGTTAGAGTTGTTGTGGTTGCTGTTGTTGAAGGTGATTCATGTGTGAAGAAGGAGGAGAGTGCAAAAACTGAATTGAATAGAAGAGGAACTGTGCAGTGAATGGACATGGCACACAGAGCATAAAAAGAAGAAGAACAGACAATGCAAGTCATGTGTGCAGGAAGGCAGTGAGGAAGACAGAGCAACGAAGTGCAACAGAATAGTGATGAGTCTGGTAAGCCATTGTTGAACATTATATCACTGTAATGAGTTTCTGTAGCAAAGATTTATAAAATAGGGTGGTAGGGAGGTGCTAGGGAGGACTGTTGTCCTCAAAAGTTCAATTGGGTGCTTGAACATAGGGAGTTGGTGCTAGAGAAACCAGGGATTTGGTGCTTCCTTCTAGTTGGTGCTAGAGAAACCAGGGAGTTGGTGCTTCCTTCTAGTGGGTGCTAGAGAAAACAGAGAGTTGGTGCTCTCAGCAAGTAGAAGCTTGCAAAACTGAGGTTGTAGCCTCATTACGAGTCGATGCTCATATGTATGATAATGTAAAGAATGTAACTATTACTTATCATATAAAGAAAAAGAGGTTTCTACCCTGTATGGGTTTCCTCGAGAAATATCTATCTCTGTGTTTCTCATATATGTGACTGATACTGAATGTGCCATTGTTTATTTCCCTGCATTATTGTGATCATCATTGAGTTCCTTGTAAAGATCTTAAAAGAAGCATAATTTTTTAAGCACAGTGACAACTGATTCACCGCCCCTCTCAATTGTCCAATTCTTGAGTCGAGCGACTCTTTGAAACCTTAATGGTTTTCTTGTGTGACTAAACAGAGGCCCTTTCAGCTTCTTGGTGCAAGTTTAATGGCACCCACAACCTTCCTTTTCTCTCTCCTATGAACTCAGAGTGTCAGGCGTTAGCTCCTTTTTCTGATAAGCCCCCTCTTGATGTGACCTTGGCGATGACCACGCCATTGCGGGCGCGACCACAAGCGGTTTGAAGTCAAAATACTTTTTGGCCTGCAATTCTCGTCAAGCCTCCACATGTCCTCTTGAGAAAACCACGGTTTGGATTGCGACCCACCCTCAATATTTTAAACTACATGCAAATCTTGTCCCCACAATGCTACAAGATCGTCGATCTCACAATATTGACAATACTATCTGAATCAACGGTTCAAATCTGCTCCTTTCAAACCTATGGACCAGATCTCCCTTCACATATCGAGACTTTGCGTATCGGGACTTTGGGATGGCTCCCTCCTTCGAACCTCCGACTCTTGATTTCCCTATTTCTCAGTTTCCAGGTTCTCCACTTGTGTCATATCGATGGTCACAAATCCTCTCACGATATGAAGGTTCAGATCAACTCGTGAGTTCGCACATCGTGAGTTCTAACAACTCTATCGTTTGACTTCCTTGAGTCATGAGTCAACAAAATGATGATCACTTTCCACCTATATTTTCTTGATGGATGGCTAGGGTTGTTGCGGCTCCCAGCTCCTTAGGTATTCACCTCCTGAATTCTTTTTAATCTTCTGATGTACATGGATCTCTGCCACGTGTCCTCTGGATCCAATGGTCTAGAATGATTTCGCAACTTCGTGCTTCACAAGTTCTTATAATTCTTCCCTTGACTTCTCCGAGTCGCGAGTTAGCAAAATGTTGATCGCTTGCCACTTGTTTTCTAATGATGGACAATTTTGATGATTTCAGGATTTTGGACTTCGTGGAGTCCACTCTCCTGTGCACTATCGAAGGGTTTAACCCTCATGCACCTTCCTCCGTATCCAACGACTATTGGTCCACGTGCTCAGATCTAATAGCTGAGATCTGATCTTCTCTTGCGATTACTCCTCATGTCTGTCTCTAATCTGACAACCCAGATCCTTTCTTCGCGAAGTCGAACCTTCATGACTCGGGACTTTCGGAAAGTAGCTTTCTCCACTCTCCCGACTTCCAATTTCTCGAAGTCCCCTTCCCAACAAAAGGAAATCAACGGTTCGATCTCTCCTCAAATCGATGACTCAACATATCTTCTGATCTTTTGCGTGTTTAGCGACTCTCTCCCTTAACCTTCTCGCAGCTCCTCTGGATCTAACGATCTGTGGATATTGACACTTCCCCCTACAAGAATTTCCATCGCCTGTTCAGGCTCTCAATGATCCTTTACCAAATAACTTGGCGTCGTCCCTTCTGAGCTTTGCTCACTCTGAAACCTTAAAGGGGTTTCTCAACCTCTACACTCCTTGCAGAATCCTTGCACGTTGTTGTGCTATCTTTCCTGATCTTTTGAACTAACTCATATTCTAAGGAAATCTTCCCTTTTGCGTCTTTCACAAGACTTTCGGTGCCCTCCTGGCACATTTTGCGCTCAACCTTCTGAGTTTTTGAACTTGAAACAAGTTCCCTTTGCTCGCGCTCCTTGCGCTTTGACTAGCTTTCAGATGGCTGTCCTTCAACACTTTGTCCGAGTATTGGCTTGATGCACTTCTTGCACAAGTCTTCTTCTAGAGTGTTCAATAACTCTGTTTCTCTCTGAACTCAATACATAGTTCTTCCTCTCCACAGTTTCCCCTCTAAGATATTCATTAACCTTGAGGTTCCTTTTTATATTGTTATCACCCTGGTGTGCCCTCCTGACACGTTCTTTCTGACTCCATAGTGTTCAGATGCGCACTCCTTGCGCTGGCTATAGAACCTCAAATGTTTTATCGTGCACTCCTTGCACAACCTAAAGAATCTAGAGAAATATAACAACTTCAACGAGGATAAAAGAAAAAAGTCTCCTACTGTAAATGAAACTTATCATACATCCACATCATTCATTCATGAAATACATAAACACACTATATGCAAGAAAAACTTCTTTTCTATTATCTTTGTGTGTCTATACAGATGTTTACAAAATTTGGACTGCAACAGAGTCCTAGTTCTCTCAAGCTCTCGTAATCTACTCTATCTCGAGTTCTTCTTCTAAGACCTCCTAATATCTCCTCAGACCTCTCTAGAAAGATCTCTCTCTCTCTCTTTACAAAAAAGGGGTCTACGAGCTTATCCTCTTCACTGCCTTAGTGCCATCATTGTCTCAGTTAAGACACCATACTCCTACTGCTCACTACATAAATGAAAAGTCCAGATCTGACTTAGTCCAAGACCTACTTACAATCAACCATTTAAGTCAATCATATCCACTACCTATACAGAGGTATGGCTTGGGTCTTACAACCTTACAACGCAAATCCCCATGGGATAAGATTTTAAATTTAAAAATGGGAGGGTCAATGCCTCTCCCTTTCTCTATTGCGTGTCTATGCATTGTCTTGCTGACGCATTTGCTAACGTGAAGGGAGGCTCCTGCATCAAAAAGTGATTGGAACTAAGTGCCAAACTCAAACCAATCTCCTTGAGTTAGATGAAGAAGGTTCCATTTGGTTGCAGCCACAAGCAGTCTTGGACCAGAGAGAGCGTTGTCTCTGTTAGTGCACCATCAAGGAAGTATTAGTTCAGTGGAAAGATATAACTCCAGAAGATGTCACATGGGAGCCGACCACCATTTTGTAACAATTTCCTCATTTCAAGCCTTGAGGGAAAGACTATTCTTCAAGGGGGAGGGCATGTTAGGGATCTAATCTCCCTAAATCCTCACATAGGTAGAATAATATTTTTTCCATGTAATAAAGGCCAACATTAGTTAATAAGGCCTATTTAATAAATGGGAACAAATCAATGTAAGAAGACCTAATAAAAGCTTCTGCTTCTAGGAAGATCTTCCTTTGAAATGTTCTTTAAAAGATAGAATTAATATAAATAAGAGTAGGAGGCATGAGAAAGCCTTGTCTTGAGAATTATTGTAATAGAATGTTGCTTGGAGGTTTCTCCCTTGAAAAGGCAAGTGAACATTTCTTTCTAACAATAAAGGTATCATTTTTTGTTGTGATTCTCTACATTTTATTGTTCCATTGGTAATTTTTGAAGTATTTCTATTTTCTTCTTAATATAATATCTGTTTGCTATCTTTCGTTTGATAATTTTAGTTTCATTGTTTATTCCACTCCAAGAAAGTTCATAGAAACTGTTGTCCCTAGTAGATTTCGGGGAGGGAACCCATCACACTCGAAATTCACAACAATTGTGAGTGTACTCGGTAGGTGAAATCAGATTTTATTAACATACTTGACACCTTTGTATTTTGTAAACTTGTGTGTGAAGGTATAAGCATGATGGTTGTAACTTGCATATCTTGGATCTCATTACCATTATGGTTGTATTTCAAACTTATACTTCATTAATGATGGAAGTTCCCTCCATTATCATAATAAATATGTGGAGAGCAAGATCCGTTATATGTGCGGAAAATGATAAGGAAAGGATGGTAAGTACAACCATGTGTAGGTCTATTTACACTGAAAATAGATGGTGCTCGTGGAAGGTTGATGTCTTAGCCATGTTTTCTATTCTAAACTAGTGGTTGGGGATTGTTATGGCATCGTATACTTCACTTAACTGCGTAAGTAATTTGAAAGAACAACTTGATGCTCCACTCAAATAAAATAATATTTTAATTTTAATGTGATTATTTAATTTTTTAAGTTTTAGTTTTTTTATATTATTTATTTAATTTTGTTTGAAATTATGAGAAAAATTGTTGGATGTTTACAGATTTGAATGGTTAAATTTGTATAATAAAATATTCAAAATTTTTTTTTTAGAAAGTTGAATTTATTTATACATTTAAAAAACATAAAATTACAATTTCATTTAAATTTGAAATTTAAATGACCAAATTCCAATAAAAATACCAAAACTGAAAAAGTTTAAACAGTACTTTTAGTAAATAAGTATCTAAGTATATGACAAATTTAGTAAAAATATCAAAACTTAAAACGTTTAAACGATACTTTTAGTAAATGATTATATGACGAAATAGGCCCAGTAGAATGCCGTGCCGTATGGGACTAGCAGCATAGGTCAAGAACGAGAGCCAAGGGCACTCTTATTCGTCGTGAACGGATAAACTTTCAACAGTTTCTTTTTGTTTTTTTCCCCGGCTTTTAAAGTCTTTTGGTGTATGTTGCTTCAAGGTTGGAAAGCCGCCATGCCAGTCAAAGTCTGCGTGGTGCTCAGTTTTTTTTTCCAAATTTTGAGTTGGAATTCGTCTCCAACCGACGATTGAGAATAGTCATGGGTATATATATTCAACACCTTTTTTCTTTTTTTAAATCATCAATACGCCATTCACGGATGTATATTCAACACCAATTTCCCCAACATATTTATTAATCCAAACATTCACCGCTTTATATTTTATTCAAAATATTGTTTTTTAATTGGGTTGTTTAATTGTTTTAATTTTTATTTTTTTTTAGAATTTAGTCATATAATCAAAACTTTTTATAATGACAAAATGAATTCAACTGAAAAACTTCTAAAGCCACTTAGATTATATAAATTTAATCATTTACAATATCTTTGAATTTCAAATAAATATCCCATAAAAAATGGCCACTGCTTTTCCATTCAATAATAAATTCACATTTCTGAAATAAATGTCAAAAGCTGCCAGAGAAAATTTATTAGTCATCGGGAATGCTTTGACTGTATTTAGTAAGAGAAGAAAAAGCGCTCCCAAAACACAAAGATACGTTTTCTCAGCCCTAACAACTCCATTAAAATTGTAAAAAGTTTTGAAAACTCTTTACAATAAAGTTTGCTTATCGTTTTTCTATGTAGTTTTATTAGAACTCTTTTCAAAGGTATTATTTATGAGTATAAAAAATATTTAAAATTAAAAAAAAAAAAAAATTCGAAATTACATCATACTTAATTGAAATTAAAGTTATGGCTGGGTTCATTTAGTGATTTGACATATTTTTTTTGGATTTGAATTTGTGATTTTCAAGGAGGAAACACATGCTCTTAACCATTAAATCCACTTAAAAATTAAATATTTTTTTGTTAAAAATTTATCCCACCTAAAATTTAAAATTCACATATAGAGTTTTAAAACTCATATGTATTTTAAAACTTATATGTGATATAACACATACCATATATACATTTTTTCACTCATATTAGCAATGTGCTCTACAATTTTATGGTAGTGCTATGTTAAACAATTTTACATTAAAAAAAATTATAGACTCAATTGAAAATAATAATAAAAATAAAGTCTACTCAATTAAAAAAAAAATTAAATGTACCATTACATATTACATCAAAAACTTGATAGATCCAAATTTAAAATAAATTTATGGTAATATAAAAACATATATCATGTAAACCCATAATATTAATTGTAAATTAATAATATAAAAAAATTCAATAATAAAGATAACAAAAGTCATTTCTAATGTTATATAAAAAAATTCATCAATACCTTGTTGGTGTTTGCTAAAACTACTATACCAACTATGCTCTTGAGAATAACAAAGTATTCATAACTTAATGTTACAAATGATTTTGGAGAATAAATTCGATGTTAAGAAATAAACATGATCTATAGTGTTGGATCACAACAACAACTTCAATATCAATCGCGAGGTACATGGTATGCTTGCAAATAGATTTAGGATTAGTGTGAAAATTATTCATGTGAAAAGAGAAAAATAATACTTTCAATGAAATTAAAATCGACAAATTCTAATTGTATAGATTAATTAAGAACTCTTATGACAAATTATATCACGTGATTGAAAAATTGTTACCATGAACATTTAACATTTAAAGATATAAATGCCTTACTTCAAATAAAATTGGATGTGTTCTGATTAAATATATAAATACATTTAAATATATAAATGCCTTCAAATAAAATTATATATTTATGTCGAAAGGCGTATACCTATTGACAATGGGCACAATTAATGATCTTTTAATCTTATTTAACCTTAAACCCTAATCTGATGGCTATGCATTGAAGATGCTGGCATATTCTTAGTCGTCCGCCAAAATCAATGGGTCAGATTTATTGTTCATAACTTTCTTGCATTTATCAAGGCATCCGTTAACATGTTTACTTTTTCACATTTACCTAATCATATTAAGAAATTACTATCCAGCAATATAATTGCCACGTTTAATTGATTACCAATAATTAAAATCTATAAAACTTTTTTCTTGCCACATTTGGATTATTACCAGGGACTGCTTCATCTTCATTGCCACGGATCCCATTTCCACGGATCCCATGTATGTGAATTGTGATGCCACGTTCTGCGTGCGTTTCTGGAGAGCTGACAGGTGAAGAGTGCAGAGTTGGCAGGTGAAGAGCGCAGAGCCATCGTATATTGTCTTTATTAAAATCTATGATTTTGGCTAAATAAATTCGCCATCGTATATTGTGTTTATAGTACTTAATTTGAGATATTTTCCAAGAAAATTTTGCATAACCTTGTATACTGAATTTTGCTTAATTTTGCTTAATTAAGCTATACAGAATGTTCATGGTTAGTTGAGATATTTTGAGATAATATCAGAATGAGCATTCTGCAAAATGAGATGGTTAGTTGAGATAATATCAGAATGAGCATTCTGTATTCCTAAAGCCTATAACTATAATTTTGCTTAGTTGAGATATTTTGCTTAATTTAAGATATTTTGCTTAATTTTGCTTAATTTGAGATATTTTCCAAGGATACTGAAGCGAGCTCTGGATATCTGCAATCGATATGGTTTAATAGCATATCGATATTGATATTGAAGTGACCTCTCGATATCTGTGATCGATCGATATGGTTTAAAAAGAGCAGCCAGAAGATATATCATATTTTATTTACAGTTAAAGGTAGGTTTAATAAATTAAATATGTCTTTCGGCGTTCATCAACCACATTAATTATGTGGTTGTGCTAGTAGTAAATATATAAATGGCTTACTTCAAATAAAATTGGACGTGTTCTGAGTAAATATATAAATACATTTAAATATATAAATGCCTTCAAATAAATTATATATTAGATGTGTTCTGAGTGTAAGTTTCTGTCACCTTCACATCATTCCTTGCAAATTTGCCCACTTCAAATACAATAGGTCATAAATACCAAATATGCGAGCAACCAATATCGATCAATTTCAGGTATCAAATCAATGTTTTTATATTATTGATGAATATAATTTGATAGATTTGTACGCACATTTGCCATAAATCTGCCATGATCGAATACCTCATGACACTGTAGATCAATGTATTTTTATATTAAATAACAAGAAGGGTTGCAAAGGCAACAAGTCCCTGCTAAGGTTACCGAGTTCTTGCCAAGAGGAGACCACCTCGATCCCTGTGTCTTTATCCAATATGTTGATCAATTCGCTCTTGGTATTCAAGATTTTAAAACCCAAACGATTTATATGTTGGAGGTGGTCTCATTGCATTTATGTGTCTTTAATTTCCATGTAAATCTCATGTTCTAAATGTGTTATGTAAATTTCATGTGTTTTAAACGTGACCTCGAAGTTGGAGGAGGCAGAACATCCACCAACATTAAGAAGGCGGAGCATCCACCAGTGTTAAGAAGGTATGAGCTTACTATGATCGTGATAAGCATCCCCTTCTAGTTCAACTTTAGCATCATTGATAAAATGATATGAATGTCATCGTTAAGAACATCACCAAATGGATATTAATGAGTTGTAATGTATATCATAGTGCACATAAGGAATATCTGTAAATTTATATAATCTATCGTGTATTTAAAGTAGCACCTTTACGATCTTGAATCCACATGGAAGATGTTAATAACAATGGGATGTGAGATTATTTTGAGCATGATGACGAGTGCAAGTGGTTTGCTACTTCCATTAAATTTTGCCAAAAAGTCTCATCGAAGTTTGGAGCATCTCAATTATACGATATAGGTGTTGTAGTCTTACAATTATATGATATATGTGTTATAGTCTGACCAAGTTCAAACGTCAACATGGTGACCTGACCCTAACAGGTAACACGTATGGGATTTTGAGCACTGCATCAGCTTCCACTTGGTGTGTGTGCTTGCTGCCATCCATCACAGTCACCTAGGTTCGATGCCCACCAGGGATAAACCAAACTCCATTGCATTCACCCAGATGCGATGCATGTAATATTGGACAGGGTCGCCTAGTTATTGCTTAATCCTAGATAGGATGCCAGTCACCTGGTTATTGCATACGGTGATAATGCAACCTTGAACTTTAGACACCATAAAGAGAAGATGCTTGCTTAATCCTCGATAGGATGTCGATCGCCTGGTTATTGCATACGGTGACAATACAACTGTTAGGGTCCTAACCCGCACATAGGTAGAACATTATATTTGGATGTAATAAAGGTCAATATTAATAAGGCCTTTCAATAAAATAGAATAAGGCGGATGTAAGAAGACTTAATAGAAGGTTTCGCTTCTAGAAGGATCTTCCTCTATATGCTTCTTTTTAGTATAAATAGGAGTTGAGGGTATGAGAACCCTAACTTGGATATTATTGTAATAGAGTTGTGCTCAACTGGAGGTTGCCCCCTCGAAGAGGCCCTTGAACATTGCTTTCAGATTCAAAGTGTTATTTCTGTTATTATTCTCTTATCATTTCAGTGCTATTGTGGTGAATGTTCTGGTTATATTGTTGTTATTCTTCCATTCTATCATTTTATTTTTGTTCCACATACATTTTATATCTGGTATATTACAAGTGGCATTAGAGCACTTTCCTCAACAGAAAGTGTGGGTTAATTTTTTTTTCAGGGTAGAGATGTATTCTGACGTCTTTAAGCCACAAAGATTTGTCGTTATGTGCATAAAACCGCAGTTGAGGGATTCATACACACAGGAAATACAAGTGGTACTTAAGCGCACATCTGTTGGCCACCCTTGTAACCTTTATTGGTACCCCTTTGAGTGGTAGCACATCAGACAACACCTGTGTACAGATCGACCTAAATTACCTGAAGCCCTCTTTAGATAAACCGATCACCCCCCTGATTGCTATAGTGTCACCGAGAACAACACTCAGGAAGATACTCTCTAGTACCTGGGTAGTCAAGTAGTATGACTAAGGGTACGATCTATCCTCCTCAGTTAGTTCCCTAAGATATTGGGTCGAATACTACTGTTGGACCCTGCACGTATATTAGAGAGCTATAGCATAGGGAAAACCCTTGTTTGTAGAACCCTTGAATACCTAACCCTTGGGGATAGAAACAAAAACAAATTAAAACAGACAAGATATTTTGCCATGCAACTGTGTTCGGGTTGCCAAGTAAATACACATTTCTTTCTGGTTAAGCATTTGAGAATTTTCTCTCTGCAGTATTCTTCAGACCAGATTATAACTCCGCAGGTGTAAAAAAAAAAATGAGTTTGGAAATTTTTTCACCATTATTTGAGACCTCCTCCATTGGATTCATCTCTTTGCCCTTATCACATTCATCCATATCATTTTTTGGCAAAATTTTTGACCCTGCCCGCTCCTTTTCAGTTCCCCCGTCCTCATGGCCCATACCCGTAGCCAAGACTTGAAGCTCGCTTTAACACCTTGCAATTTGGTCTCATCGAAACCCAACAAGAAGTGAAACAACTCAGTGCCAATGTTGCAGCCATCAATACCACCATGCAATCCTCAATGGAGGAAATCAAATAAGACCTCACCACCCAGCTTGAATCAGTCTTTTCGACACTCTGCACCAAACTGCATATCCCTACATATAACCCTTCATCTTCCTCACCTCCACATCTTGAAGGTGACCATTCCTCTCATTCCAATAACTCTTAGAACCATCACTTTCAATGTGACCTACGCCCACCGCGGGTAGATGTGACCAAATTTGATGGCTCGGACCCCACTGGTTGGGTAACCCAAATGGAACATTATTTCTCTTTATACGGCATTACAGATGACTTGGCCAAACTCTAGTATGGTGTTCTCCATATAGATCAAGAACGGTGGAAATGGTGGCAATGGAGAAAAACCTCTCGTCAAGGGTATATTGCTTGGACACACTTTGTGGCAGAGCTTTATGAACGCTTTGACACTGACACCAAACATTTGGGTCATTTTCCAAAGTTGAAACAATTAGGAACAGTGGAAGACATTATAGCTGCATTTGAGCACCTGGATTTTAGAACAGAGGGCATGTATGATACCTTTTTCCGAGAGTGTTTTATTAGCGGCCTCAAGGATGAGATTTGGGCCCATGTCCTCATGGCTTGGCCTCAGATTTGGGTGGAGGCTACTAAAAGAGATAAAGAATCACAACAGGTTGTATCTTCTCAAAACCGAAAACCCTCCTTTATCCCTCACCCTAAACCAGTAAATCCCACTACTCGCTCTGGTCCACTAAAGATCCAAAAATTGACCAGGGCTGAAATGCCTGAACGCCAACTCAAAGGCCTTTGTTATAAGTGTGATGACAAATATTTTCCGGGCCACAAGTGTAAAGAACAAAATCCTTTTATGGCCATCTCCGAGGATATTTCAGAAGTGGATGTAGAAACTCCCCTTGTGTCTGAGTCACCTGAATCCACTGACATAACCCCTCCCTCAAACCCTCCCAAAGTAGAACCAGTCATTTCCCTCAATGCTCTCACTGGCTTCTCTGCTCCCCAAACCCTTAAGCTAATTAGTTACATCAAGCATCGGAAGGTCATTATTTTGGTTGATAGTGGCAGCACCCACAATTTTATTCATCGCCGCATTGCCCAAGAAACTCATTGCTACATCCATGCCATCAAAATAATTTCCAAATCATGATTGCCAATGGTGGTTCCATGAAATGTGGAGGGCATTGTGAAAATGTGTGTCTCCAAATTGGTGACTACCACCTGAAATACCATATGTTTGCTATCAACATGGGAGGTTGTGACATTGTGTTGGGTGCAAACTGGCTAAGGACTTTGGGTCCCATTCTCATCAATTTTAAAGACTTAACCATGCAATTCGACCAGGAAGGCCACCAATATAAGTTCCAAGGCATCACCGCCAATTCACTTGAGATCATTAGTTCCCATCGCATGGAAAAGCTGCTCAAAAAAGGTCATTCTGGTGTTATTGCTCTACTCCATGCCATACAAGCAACATAGACACCCTCAGTCCCGCAAGACCTCTAAGACATCCTTTCTAAACATCAATTGGCCTTTTCCACTCCCCAAGTAATCCCTCCTTCTCATGGTGTTCATGATCATTCCATTCCCTTTGTACCCGAAAGCCTTCCTCCCAATATCCGTCTATATTGTCACCGCTTTTCCCCAAAAAATGAAATTGAGAAAATGGTCTAAGAACTCCTTAATGCGGGCATTATTCACCCTAGTATGAGCGCCTACTCTTCTCCTGTGGTCATGGTCCTGAAGAAATAAGGTTCTTGGCGAATGTGTCCTGACTTCCGTGCCCTTAACAAACTTAGCATCAAAGACAAATTCCCCATTCCTGCCATTGATGACCTTCTGGATGAATTGAGTGATGCCCAATTCTTCACTAAACTGGATCTTTGTTCGGACTACCACCAGATACGTATGAAATAGTCAGACATTCCCAAAATTGCCTTTAGAACTCATGAGGGCCACTATGATTTTTTGGTCATGCCCTTTGGCTTGTGTAATGCCCCCTCCACCTTCCAAAGCCTCATGAATCATGTCTTCCATCCTTTTCTCTACCATTTTGTCTTAGTTTTCTTTGATGATATCCTCATCTATAGAAAAACCTGGACATACCATCTTTCTTATGTGGATCGAGTTCTCCACCTACTCTCTCAACACCAACTTTTCCTGAAACAGTCTAAATGTTCTTTTGGCGCCTCAGAAGTAGAATACTTGGGTCATCTGGTTGGTAAGGATGGTGTTAGGGTGGATCCTAAAAAGATTGAAGCTATGCAAGACTGGCCTCACCCAAAGACTCTTAAGATATTGCGTGGATTTCTGGGCTTAACAGGGTATTATCGCAAATTTGTTAAGAATTATGGGAAGATTGCATCACCTCTCACTACTCTCCTAAAAAAGAAATCTTTCACTTGGACTTCAGCCACTGCCCAAGATTTTCAAACCTTGAAGATGGCCATGTGCACCACTCCAGTCCTTTCCCTTCCTGATTTCACAAAGACCTTTGTGTTGGAATGTGATGCCTCAGGGAAATGAATTGGTGTTGTCCTTATGCACGAGGGTCAACCTTTGGCCTTTACCAACAGGAAATTATTTGAAATAAATATGGGCAAATCCATCTATGAAAAGGAAATGTTGGATATTTTGCATGCCGTTGATCTGTGGCACCCTTATCTATTGGGGCTCTGTTTCCAAATTAAGACAGACCATCAAAGCCTCAAGTATTTTCTGGAACAACGCATTTCCTCCCTAGAACAACAAAAATGGGTGACTAAGCTCTTTGGATATGATTATGAGATCATTTACAAGAAAGGAAAAGACAATGTGGTTGTGGATGCACTTTCCTCAAATATGAAGATGAAGGATCCTTTTTTTCTCTTTCATTCATAGTCCCAGATTGGCTCCAAGTCGTTCACCAGGAATGGCTACAAGATCCTAAAAGTTCGCAGCTGATCCAACAATTGTAGTCCAATGCTCCATATTCCCCAGGGTACTCTTGGTTCCATGATGAACTTTGATATAAATGTCATTTGTATTTAAGTAAACAATCAAAGCTTAAATCCACGGTACTTTCTGAGCTTCATGCTACACCCATCGCAGGGCACTCTGGGTTCACCAAAACCTATGACAGGGTCAAACGTTCCTTTTTCTGGGATGGTATGAAAAAGGACATTCATAATTTTGTTGTTGAATGTGATGTCTATCAACGCAATGTTGGCAGCCAATTCACATTTTTATACTGTCCTAATAAGCTGCCTACACCAGTGTTTTGCAACCCTTGATTTTCATCACAATCTTTGAATAAAAATGACACTATTATTTCGTGCATTTGCACACTTACCTTTGTTCTCGTTTTCAGGACTGCAAGCATGAAAACTTCGATTTCGAAGTCACATTAAAATCGTCACTGGATTGTTATGGTCACTCTTGTCTATGTGTTCATTGTGTTTCCAATTTAATTATAGTCACATAGTTGGCAGGACTCCAAGATCTTTACTCATTTGGCATTCTTTAATTGTTAATATGACTTCATTTTTACAAGACTGTGATGATATCCTTATGATCGAGATTTTGATACATTGGTGTTTTGATGTCCTATAGTCTTTCATCGATTTCCTTGACACATTGGTTTTATGAAAACACATTGACGTTGTGGTTATATCCTTGGTGTAATCATTTCATACAACACATATTTCATATGATCGAACCCTTGGTGTTGATTTCGAATCATTATTTTGGTTTTAAAACTATGCTAAACCTATTGCTCGCGTGAATGTTTGGTCGACTTACCATAGATTTCATTAATTGTTGAATGGCATGGTTTTTAACATATGCAATAGTGATTTGAATCGTTATATGCGTTGTCGGTTGTACTGTAGGAAATGAATGTTTTGCATGGGCTGATCTAGCTCCACCACCCTTCGCACATTCAGTCATTAATGCCTTCCCCCTATCTCGGGTTAACTCTGTTTGTTTTCGGGTAAGCCCGTGAGGTATCGACCCTGCGTATTCTCTGTTCGAACCCTTGCCCGTTCATCCAGCTCACCGTGTGCTCCTGTATATGGCACCGGTGCTGCGCATATAGTCGAATGGTAGCCAAACTCTGTTGATATTCGATAATGCCCGTAAGGATTTAGAAAACAGTGGTTGGCTGGTGTTTATACAGAGGTTCGAGGGTTTCAACCTTTCGGTTGCCCAACAATTCTCCCTCACCTTCGACGGGTGCAGGGCTAAAGTTAGAGACATACAGCTCGAGCTCAATGAGGAATTCTAAGCTCAGCTACACGACTGCCAGCAACAGGTCAAAGATGGTTTAAAAATTCCAAAGTAGATGAGGTTCCATGGCCATTACTATTCATATCAAGAAAGATTTTTTCCTGTAATAAAGGTATGCCTATCTCTACCCTCAAACCCAGGTGGCACAATATTTTGGTAATTGTTAAACAGTTTGTGACCTGTGAAGGTCGGTATGGCTTGGTATTTTTGTATCACCTACGGTTATTGATGAATTTCATAGGCTATTCCTTAAATATGTCGCTTTATCGTTTGCAAATTCTATACAAGATGTCTAAGAGATTCAAGCGTGAGAAGGCTGATAGCATCCTTTTCCATCACGGCTTGATTAAACTCATTATCATCCACCATTTAAACCTTAGTGGTGATAATTGACAAGCCTTCCTATCAAGGAATGGCTTTGCCAATGCCGAGTCTGCTCAAATCGACAAGGTTGTGGTTACAAAAACTTTGGTTGGGCCAGCCGTGCCATTTCATATCCTTCTACCCCCTGTCAAACCCTTGGATTTCCCTGATATAGATCTACCCGATGCCATAGCCAATCCGTGTACTAAAGACCCCGATTGAGATCGAGATACGCTAGGAACAAAGCCAAGTCAAACGTTGATCAGAAGCCAATAGTGCTAAGCGAGGACTCAGACTCCGATATTGAGCATTTCCTAGCTAAGGAGTACCCCTATTCTCATGGCCTATGCTCTACGAAACCCTATGACTATGTCTCTAACTTACCCTCATGCCTCAAAAACAACCCTAACTACCCAGGAATCAAGCTGCATAGTGAAACCCCTGGTGACTTAAAAAAACCCTCGCCTGTTATACCGAAGCCCAATCAATCATCATGTGTCCAATGTAATGCTTGGGTAGAGTGTTATTACACCGCCGTTCCCCTGTTGCAATCAAATATCAAATCGTTAGAAGAACGGGTGACAGTGTCGGTGAAGGAGAACGACAGGTTACAAGCCAGTGAAAAGAAACAAAAAACCACCGGTTCGATTGTCTTCAGGAATGTCGAAGCGGCAACAGCCTTTGTCAATTCAAAATTATCATGACCGAGTTGCCCAAGTATGTGTTTTGACATCAATTTTTCTTTGTAAGTTTGCTTGAATCAATTTAATTGATTGAAGTTGTTTTCAATTAGCTCTGTTCATTTTAATACATTTGAAATGATTCTGTTATAGTTTGATCATCAAAAATGATTTTGTTGTGGATCCTGTACAGTAGATTCATTTTGCTAAAATTAAATGTAAATATGATTTGGTTATTCGATCTTATTGTGCTCAGATTAGTATAAGCGATTGGGTTGTTTATGATTCTGTTTGGTTTGCTTTGAAACAGTTCTGTACGTTTGAATTAATATAGTCGATTGAGTTTGCTTTCGTTGGGTTTGGTTCAATAGAATCAAAACAATCCTATTGACTTTGATTATCCGAATAACAAGTATGTTTCATTTTGAATAAATATTCTCGTTGGATTTTTATTACATTCGACCTGTGCAAAAGATCTATTTGCTAAAATCGTGTAGCTGTGTTGATTGATATGATTTTGCATAACGATTGTGTCGATCTTAAATCGGTTCAATTCTTTCCTGTTTGATTTGATTCGCAAACAATGCTACGTGCCTCGATTAGCACAGTTGCTTGCATAATACGATGGATTCAAAGTTAGTTTGGATTTAAACGATCTTGATTTCATTTTGATTCGAAAAACGATTTTGTTAATGGCTGAAGCGACATAAACTATTGCATGAATGATTTGTTTAACCGGTTACAGTTTGTGTCGATTGAAACGGGTTCATGAAAATGATTTCATTGCTTTCGAATTATCTAAGAAATTCTGTTTACCGTGAATTGGTGATAACAAATGTTGAACAGAGTGCATGTATTTCTGTTACCTTTCGGTTGACCATGATTTCGTTTGTTTCAAATTAGCATAGAAGTTTTGATTTGAATGATTCGTTTGGTTTCCAATTAGCAAGTAAATATTTGTTTAATAGTTTGAATATAATTCTTTAAGTTTTGGATTGATTTTAAAACAATTATGTGCTCAAATTAGACCAGCTACAAAATCGCAAGATTCTGTAGCTAGTCTTAAGAATTAGATTTTTGTCAATTTTATCAATAAAATATTCTTTAAACTTGTCTATTTTTGTCTTCTTTCAGGTGCATACGAATTACAATGATCAATTGGGCATGCTATGGCAGTTTAGGAGATACTTTGGATATGGTTTTGTTTTAGGTTGTTAGCTTGAGTCAGAAATAGAGACTTGGGATATTATCCCCAGATTTTTATAAACTGTTTTGATAATTCCCATAAGGATGTTTTACCCTGTGGGAGGTCTTTATATACTTGTCATTTTTTGTAATGAACCCATCATCATCACTGTTGGGAGAACCGGATTATGGATTTATAATAATACAGACTGGGATGAAAGTTGATGTCTTGTAACAACTTTCGCTTTCAATATATCAAACTTTTATTTCAAGTTTTCTCCATATCAGTTTGCAATTAATTATTGACTACTTTAGCTATCGTAGTTCGTTGCAGGTTGATGTGATTTGGTTTATATGTTGTCCATATCTGATCTCTCTTATTTAAAAAATACAGCGATTACTCTATTTCAATTTAATGAATACAGGTTTATCTTTTTCGTTAATTGAATTGTTTCATAGAAATTTTGCACAAGGATTTATCTGACTGCAATAATTTGTTAATTATAAGATTGCTGTAATTTTTTATGTCTTGTTTGTCCTGTCATTTATATTTGAAGAGCACAACTACTTTCCGTTTACGAGAAGCTCGTGGAGAATCTGGTGCGGGTTTCCTCCCTCCAAACAACTAAAACAACTATTGCATACATGACAAACCTGGAGCGTTACTTCAGGTTAGTTTGTTATTTGTTATTTGATAGTTAATTTGTTAGTATAATTTAATAGTTTAGTTAGATATATATATATAGTTTAGATTTTTAGTTAGAATTATTATTTTAGTTTCTTAGCTTAGATAGTTTTTATTTAATTTATTTCTCATAAAATTATAAAAATAAAAAAACAATAGTTTCGTTGTCTTAGGACAGATTACAAATGATTTTTGCAGGTTTTAATTTAAATCTGTAATCTGTAAATATTGTATATTTGTAATTGAAGTTGATTCTGTTGATAATTAAACATTTACTTTTATAGAATTATAGTTGTATGATTTAGGTAATAGATTGTATATATGTAGTTTAGATTTGTTTATTAGTTTGTTTTAATTATTGCTTTTATTTAGATTAGTTTCTTAGTGTAGTTTTCATTTTTTTTTCTAGGACTTAGATTGGCCAATGGAGCCGCTAAACTCGTCAGGGTGGGTTATCCCAAACAACTTGTGTTATTTAGACAACCCCGGACCGGATCCACTCTTCCAATTGGCGAGTGTTCATTTTCGCTCGTCTACAAATGGCGTTAGAAGGAGGGCCTGGAATTTATTAATGGCACGAGGCGGTCGTAAGACTCCTCCACTACCTAATCGCTCACCTATAGTGACAAGAAGTCATTCGAAGGATAACATTCCCCCTCAAACAACAACCACATCAAATGACGATCCATGGATCACAGTTGAGCCAACAACCCCAAATCCTACAGGTGGTGACATATAAGAGATTGTTCACCAATCTCTTATAAGAACACCTAGTGCCTTAGCCCGTTTGAGGCAACCAAAACAACCTTTGGACCAAGCTTTAGATTTCTCTGATATCAGAGAACAACTCGGAGGCACTAACCTCACTGTGAACCCTACAGATCCAATCCTCACTCCTGCTGTAGGGGGATCTGGGATACCTCCCTCACCACCTCCTTCTTCTTCTGGAGAAGACTCCTTTGATGAAGGAAGTTCCTCCTCTCAGACTTCCACACCGACTACACCAGAGGCCAACCAGAACAATCCTGCCAGACCTTGGCTCGACCAGGATGCAGTAGTTGTACCTAGGGAACAACATCCCTTACCCAAACATCCAGAGAAGTGGGTTCCCAAGTTTGAACCTGACTCTAAACAGATCGCAGAAGATCACATTAAAAAGTTTATGTTAGCCATTAGACTCCGCAATGTCGAGCATGAAGATGTATTCTGTAGGTTGTTCCCCTATACTTTCAAGGGAAATGCATCTACATGGTACTTTTCCCAACAACCCCATACCATCGTGTCTTGGGAAAGGTTTGAATCCTGCTTTTTGGAAAAGTTCAGAGATGGTAAGCCTCTGGAAGTCCTAGTCATGGACCTTTCTAACTTAAGAATGAACCCAAAAGAGAAATCTAAAGACTTTAATCAAAGATTCTTAACACTTAAGAACCGAATCCCTATGGATTCTATGTCTGTCGAGAATCTTATCATCGCATACTATACTAAATCACTGCATCAAAGTATAGACATTTGGGTTAAACGGTCTAAGAAAGGCATGTTGTTAGAGGCCTTCGAAGAGGCTAGATAGATTGAAAAAGACATACTTAGTTTAAAAGACACTTCTAGCAATGAAACAGAAACTAGTTCTTCTTCCAAAAAGAAGATCAAAATCCTCCCTAGACTTGCTCAAAATAAAACACAACCTGAAAGCTCTGATTTAGAAAACTTAACGAAAGTTGTTCAAAAACTGTCAAATCAAGTTATAGATTTGAAAAGGACGACTGAAGAAGCTTCTTCGAGCAAAGGGCCTTACAAACCCCCATTCAGGAAACCTTTTCCCACCAACCGACCTAATCCGAATACTGAGGGACTTAATCTAGAAAGTCTGCAATACGCCCTTCAAACAATTCTGGAAGCCCAAGATAACTTGATCCCTCCTAAGATTCCTGAGGTGGTTTTTGAACAAGAGATAGTTCAAGAAGAAGAGTCTTCTCCAAACATTTTCGGACACTTCTCAGATAGTGTCTTCCAAGCTATCTTCAAGATAGTACATCCCTACGATACTAGGAGTAAGACAACAAGCAAACCTTCTTTTGAAAACACTACGACTTTGCCCTCAAAGCAATCTAAACCAGCTGAGACTAAATAGAGTCATGTGAACCCCAAATTAGATTATGATTTAGTTGAATACCTCAAAAAGTTAAGGGCTAACATTTCTGTCTATGAGTTATTGAAATTTCCATTTTTGTTACAAAAGATGTTACAAAATATCGCACAGAATGGCAAAAATGGCAATTCAAGTAATAACAAGGTTGTTTAGAACAAAGTTCCTCAGAAGACTTCTACTAAAAATAATCCTGATCTTCAAGATAAAGGAAGCCTTCCTGTAAATAATGTAAATAATGTAGATAAAGAAGCTTTAGAAACTGCGAGTAAAAAACCACAAGCTACCACCCTTAGCACTCGCAGAAATGTACCTCCATTTTTGTTAACTTTCTAAATCTTTAATAGAAACGTGCACAATTGTATGGTAGAATCAGGAGTGTCATCCAATGTGATGCCATGGTCTGTGTGTCAGAAGATTAACAATGAAGTTGAACCATCCACTCTAAAAATCATCCAACTTGATCGAACCAGTGTTAAAGTTGTAGGCGAGTTAAGGAATGTGCTTATAAGATTATCATCTAACCCCAAAGTTCATCAAGTCATTGATATTATTGTCGTGTATATTCCAAAAGTGTATGGTCTGTTTTTAAGTAGGGACTGGTCATAGTAGCTACACGGCTATTTCGTGACAGATTGGTCTCATGTGTGGCTTCCAGAGAATGGCAAGCCCAACAAAATCAGAGTAATTCGTGAACGCTACCTTAAGTTCACGGTCACAGATTTGAATGAACCAAACGAACCATTTACACCCTCTTCCAATTCACAAGAAGTACAAGGGATGGATACCTTTTTCAGTAATTTCATGGCCGAGGCTTCAGCTATCACCAATCTAGAACAACAGTCCGAGATTGTAGCATATGTGCATCCAACAACTTCTAAACAATGGTCTCATACACCCGATGAAAATCAAATTTGGTTTATTTATTTTGACGGGTAAAAGTCCAATGAAGGAGCTAGTGCAGGCTGTGTTATTATCGATCTGGCAGGTAACAAAACATTGATTGCATGTAGGCTATAATTTGAATGTACTAATAACACAACAGAATATGAGGCTTTATTGCAGGGTCTCAGAAAAGATTTATATATGAACATTCAAAATTTAACTGTCTTTGGCGATTCCGAAATCGTGGTTAGACAGGTAAGAGATTCTATCCACTGTCTATCTCCGCATCTTGAAAGCTACCAATCCGAGGTATGGAATTTAATGAATAAATTTTCTTCTTTTAATATAAATTATATTCCTATATTGAATAATTCTGAAGCTGATCTATTAGCTAACGTAGCTTCTAAACTCTTTCCTACAGAAGGCTTGTCCCCAGACGTATTCTCCGTTGAACTTTTGTTTAGGCCATCGGTTCTCGACAAAATCACGAACTAGAGGATCTTCGACGACGATCAACAGATTATTAGCTTCCTGCATATGGAAGAAACTTTTCAAGGTGCGGTGATTGACGAATGCACTCACGACGACAATTTGTGCGATTTCACGGTAATACCAGATCCGAGAGCTCCTGAATCTTCATCGGACATGGTAAATTCGATCCCTAAATCTGTAGTTAGATTAGAGAAATTTCATGATCTTCAAGATAAATTCAAAAAATCGGTCAATTGTAAAACCAATAGTTCCTCATTATCATATGAAAAAGTAAACTTAGGAACTAATGAAAATCCGTAGTGCATTAATTTAGGGGTGGGGTGTTCTCAACAAGAAAAAGTTGCATTTATTAAATTGTTCAAATAATTTAAAAATGTTTTTGCGTGGATGTATGATGACCTCAAAACTTTCGACCCTAACATCATACAACACGTCATTCCTGTGAAACTCCAAACCTTACCCTTTCAAAAAAAATTAAGAAAAATGCACCCTAAGCTCGAACCGACCATCAAAAAAAAATTAAATAAGCTCCTAAATGCTAAGATAATGTTCCCTGTTAGGCACACTCAATGGGTTTCTAACCTTGTCCATGTCCAGAAGAAAAGTGGGGAAATCCGACTATGCGTTGATTTTTGAAACCTTAATAGAGCATCTGATAAAGACAACTATCCTGTCCCACCCATGGAATAGATTCTTCAACAGGTATCTAGTTCTGAGAGGCTATCCTTATTGGATGGTTTCTTGGGGTACAACCAAGTCCTGATGTCTCCTCCAGACCAACTTAAAACTACCTTCCGCACTCCATGGGGCACCTACGCTTATCAAAAAATTCCCTTTGGATTGATTAATGCCTGTGCCACTTTCCAGAGAGCAATGGATATTGCTTTCCGAGGATTAATCAATCAGTCTGTCATAGTTTAATTAGATGATGTTACTATATTTTCAAAAAACAAAACCGATCATCTAGCTCATTTACGAGTCGTTCTACAACGATGTCGTAAATACAACATTTCCTTGAATCCTAAAAAATCCATCTTTGCAGTAGAACAGGGTAAACTCTTAGGATCTATTGTGTCAAGAAAATGGATGATTATCGACCCCGAAAGGACTCAAGTCATCTCAAAACTTCCCCCTCCTACATCCAAAAAGTTTATGCAGTCTTTCTTAGGCTAGATAAACTTTGTCAGGAGATTCGTCCCCAGTTTCTCTGAAATGGTCAGACCTTTACAGAACCTAATTAAGAAAGATGCACAATATCATTGGGGACCTGTAGAAAACCAAGCTTTTAATGCAATAAAAAAGGCCATAATAGATGCTCCTTCTCTCATGAGCCCCGACTTTTCCCAAGACTTCATGCTCTACACTTTTGCTTCTGACTGTTCCTACGCCGCCATCCTAACTCAAAAGAACACTGAAAATAATGAAGTACCCATTTCCTTTATGAGATCTGCTTTCAAAGGCGCGAAACTTAATTACCCAGCGGTATATCAGCAGGCCTACGCTGTTTTCAAAGCAGTCAAGCACTTTTGGTCTTATCTTTTGAAATCCAGGACAAAGATTATTATCCCGTACCCAGCCGTCAGGAACCTATTAGTGCAGAAAGAACTGGGTGAAAAGAGGGAAAACTGGGTTACTTCTTTACAGCAGTACGACATAGAAATTACCCCAGCTCAGATAGTGAGAGGCCAAGGGTTATGCAAGTTAGTTGCTGATTCAACAGTGGGACAACAAGAAGAAAATGATATGCCAAACCTAAGACAACACGATCAAAATGTAATCTGCTATACACAAAACTCTGTCTGTCCTTGGTATGATGATATAAAATTCTGTCTTGAACATGGGTCAGCCCCCCATCACCTGGATCCCACTAAAAGAAGAGGGTCGAGATTAAATTCTTCCTCCTTTCATTTGATTAATGGTATTCTGTTTCGTCAAAATTTTGATGGCGTGCTGATGCGTTGTCTTGAGAAAGACGAAGCAGAAAAAGTCTTACTAGAATTGCATGCGGGAGAAGATGGTGGTCATTTTGGTGGTGACACCACTGTCCATAAAGTTTTGAGAGCCGGTTATTACCGGACCACACTTTTTAGAGACACCCATGCCTTGTGTTGTAAGTGTATTATTTGTCAAAAAGAATCAGGGCAGTTACAGAAACCAACCTTTCCTTTGCAGCCCGTTTCAGTAGATTCTCCTTTTCAGCAGTGGGACCTTGATATTATAGGTCCAATCAATCCGCCATCCTCACAACAACACAAGTTTATCATAATACCACAGATTAATTCACCAGGTGGTCTGAAGATGCCACATTAAGGATTGTAAATACCAGTCAGATAATTGCCTTTCTAAATTAGAATATTATAACTCATTTTGGTATCCCTGACTGTTTAGTATTCGATAAAGCTTCTTATTTTTCGTCTCTTGAGATGAACGAGTTCTCTCTAGAAAAATGAATTAAGTTGAAGTATTCTTCCAGTTATTATCTCCATGGAAATGGATTGGCAGAATCAACAAATAAGAATTTGATTAAAATTATCAAGAGAACGGTATCTGAGAATCACAAAAACTGGCACAATGCACTGTTAAACGTGATTTGGGTTGATAGGGTAACACCAAAAACTGTTGTAGGTAATTCTCCCTTCTTTCTCGTTTATGGCAGAGAAGCAATCCTGCCACCACACATTCTTCTTCCCTCACTACAGCTATCGCAAAAAATTCAAGAAGAAGACTGTCCCCCTTTGGAAAACTAGATTAACTCTTTAATGAAACTAGAAAAGGTAAGAGCTCAAGCTAAACGTAAGGTAGATCAGCATGAACTAGTGGTTAAAATCTAGTTTGATTCTAACTCTGCCTCTGATAGGAACTTCGAAGTAGGTGATCTCGTCTTGAAATGGGACAAACCGCATGAGGGAAAGGGAGAGCACATGAAATTTCAAAACTTATGGCTTGGACCATTTTTAATTGCTGAGAAATTGGGTCCTATCTCTTTCTGATTGCAGAATCTAGAGGGGCAGCCTGACACCTATCCGGTGAATGGCCAGACTCTAAAAATACATTTCGCTTGATGACAACCCTTTGTATACTATGTACATACTTTTCTTTTGTTTTCTTTTCCTTTTGCTGTTTCTGTTTTGATTTTCCTTTACACTTATCAGTTTTGTTTTGGAAATACACACACCTAAATTTTTGAACCGTTCAGACAAAGAAAACAAAATAATTCTTTCACTGAAATGACTATTGAAAAATTGTGTAAAAATCAATTGTATACTTCTGAAATTTACATCTGTGTTGAAAAAACTGTTGTTTGAAAGAAGTTAACTGATTTCGATCTGTGAGTAAAGCCTGTCATGATCATCCATTATATTTTTATGTTGTCCCTATTCCTTAAGGGAATGACTCAGAAGATGTTTCCCTGCCTTAGAAAGTTGGTTCTATAAATAAACCATCTCTGGATCTTTATGAAGGACATTTCTAAAAAATTCTGTTGAGGTCTGTAAAAAAATATGCTAAAATATCATAATTTTCAGTGTCACCCCGCTTGACTATCTACCTTCAAAAAACAAAATAAATCATTAAAAGAGCTGGGGGAAGTGCTTGTAAACCCGCCAGGATGCTGAATAGGTCTGCTAGCAGCGGGTAAATGCATGCATGATGCCAAGACAACTTCGCCAGGGTACTGAACAGGCCTGCTGGCAGTGAAGCAATGTCAGGTATATGAAAATTTGTAAATATAAAACCTCTTGACCTTAAAACGTCCTTTATTCTGATCTGGAACTTCTTGGCAGGATACAGATATTAGAGTGCGTTAAATGGCAACCCTATCGAGGCTATGGACACCTGCTGGCAGTAGTGGCTCTATTAATAGTATTGGAGATTTTATCTTTAATATCATGGCTCGCTTGTCTTAAGACTGTTATCAGTTTTCATCCTTTAAATGTTGTTGGAATGTTTGATCATAATGATGTTTAGACAATCTCTTGGTTATTTTTGAGTTTGAATTATTCTTGTTATCCTAATCTGTATTTGTTCTTTTGGCAGAGATAATTGCTTCTACCAATGTGTCTCCATTTTTGGCAACCAATTCACATTTTTATACTGTCCTAATAAGCTGCCTACACCAGTGTTTTGCAACCCTTGATTTTCATCGCAATCTTTGAATAAAAACGACACTATTATTTCATGCATTTGCACACTTACCTTTGTTCTCGTTTTCATGACTGCAAGCGTGAAAAATTCGATTTCGAAGTCACATTAAAATCATCACTGGATTGTTATGGTCACTCTTATCTATGTGTTCATTGCGTTTCCAATTTAATTATAGTTGCACAGTTGGCAGGACTCCAAGATCTTTACTCATTTGGCATTCTTTAATTGTTAATATGACTTCATTTTTACAAGACTGTGATGATATCCTTATGATTGTGTTTTTGATACATTGGTGTTTTGATGTCCTATAGTCTTTCATCGATTTCCTTGACACATTGGTTTTATGAAAACACATTGACGTTGTGGTTATACCCTTGGTGTAATCATTTCATACAACACATATTTCATATGATCGACTCCTTGGTGTTGATTTCGAATCATTATTTTGGTTTTAAAATATGCTAAACCTATTGCTCGTGCGAATGTTTGGTCGACTTACCATAGATTTCATTAATTGTTGAATGACATGGTTTTTAACATATGCAATAGTGATTTGAATCGTTATATGCGCCGTCAGTTGTACTGTGGGAAATGATTGTTTTGCATGGGCTGATCTAGCTCCACCACCTTCGCACATTCGATCATTAATGGCTTCCCCCTATCCCGGGTTAACTCTGTTTGTTTTCGGGTAAGCCCGTGAGGTATCGACCCTGCGTATGCTCTGTTCGAACCCTTACCCGTTCATCCAGCTCATCATGTGCTCCTGTCTATGGCACCGGTGGTGCACATAGAGCCGAATGGTAGCCAAACTCTGTTGTTATTCGATAATGCCCGTAAGGATTTAGAAAACAGTGGTTGGCTGGTGTTTATGCAGAGGTTCAAGGTTTTCAACCTTTCGGTTGCACAACAATTCGCCCTCACCTTCGATGGGTGCAGGGATAAAGTCGGAGACATACAACTCGAGATCAATGAGGAATTCTTAAGCTCGGCTATAGGATTTCGAGCTACAGGTCAAAGATGGTTTAAAAATTCCAAAGTAGATGAGGTGCCATGGCCATTACTATTCATATCAAGAAAGATTGTTTCCTGTGATAAAGGTATGCCTATCTCTACCCTCAAACCCAGGTGGCACAATCTTTTGGTAATTGTTAAATAGTTTGTGACCTATGAAGGTCGGTATGGCTTGGTATTTTTGTATCACCTTTGGTTATTGATGAATTTCATAGGCTATCTCTTAAATATGTCACTTTATCTTTTGTGAAGTCTGTACAAGATGTCTAAGAGATTCAAGCGCGAGAAGGATGATAGCAGCCTTTTCCATCACGGCTTGATTAAACTCATTATCGTCCACCATTTAAACCTTAGTGGTGATAATTGGCAAGCCTTCCTATCAAGGAATGGCTTTGCCAATGCCGAATGTTCTCAAATCGACAAGGTTGTGGTTACAGAAACTTTGGTTGGGCCAGCCGTGCCATTTCATATCCTTCTACCCCCTGTCAAACCCTCGGATTTCCCTGACATAGATCTACCCGATGCCATAACCAATCCGTGTACTAAAGAAAAGACTGATGTCGTTAAAAAGCCTGTGAGGAACAAAGGTAAGAATGATACTACTGTCAACAATAGGGGAAAGAAAAATGCCCGATTGATATCGAGATACGCTAGGAACAAACCCAAACCAAACTTTGATCAAAAGCCAATAGTGTTGGGCGAGGACTCAGACTCCGATATTGAGCGTTTCCTAGCTGAGGAGTACCCCTATTCTCATGGCCTATGCTCTACGAAACCCTATGACTATGTCTCTAACTTACCCTCATCCCTAAAAAACAACCCTAACTACTCGGGAATAAAGCTGCACAGTGAAACCCCTGGTGACTTAAACAAACCCTCGCCTGCGATACCGAAGCCCAATCAATCATCATGTGTCCAATGTAATTCTTGGGTAGAGCGTTATTACACTGACGTTCCTCTGTTGCAATCAAAGATCAAATCGTTAGAAGAACTGGTGACAGTGCTGGCGAAGGAGAATGACAGGTTACAAGCCAGTGAAAAGAAACAAAAAACCACTGGTTCGATTGTCTTCAGGAATATTGAAGCAGCAATAGCCTTTGTCAATTCAAAATTATCATGACCGAGTTGCCCAGGTATGTGTTTTGACATCAATTTTTCTTGAATTAATTTAATTGATTGAAGTTGTTTTCAATTAGCTCTGTTCATTTTAATACATTCGAAATGGTTCTGTTATAGTTTGATCATCAAAAACGATTTTGTTGTGGATCTTGTACAGTAGATTCATTTTGCTAAAATTAAATGTAGATATGATTTGGTTATGCGATCTTATTGTGCTCAGATTAGTATAAGCGATTGGGTTGTTTATGATTCTGTTTGGTTTTCTTTGAGACAGTTCTTTACGTTTGAATTAATATAGTCGATTGAGTTTGCTTTCGTTGGGTTCGGTTCAATAGATTCAAAAAAATCCTGTTGACTTCGATTATCCGAATAACAAGTCTGTTTCGTTTTGAATAAATATTCTCGTTGGATTTTGATTACATTCAACCTGTGCAAAAGATCTATTTGCTAAAATCGTGTAGCTGTGTTGGTTGATACAATTTTGCATAACGATTGTGTCGATCTTAAATCAGTTCAATTCTTTCCTGTTTGATTTGATTCAAAAACAATTCTACGTGCCTCGATTAGCAAGTCGCTTGCATAATACGATGGATTCAAAGTTTGTTTGGATTTAAACAATCTTGATTTTGTTTTGATTCGAAAAACGATTTTGTTAAGGGCTGATGTGACATAAACTATTGCATGAATGATTTGTTTAACTGGTTACAGTTTGTGTCGATTGAAATGGGTTCATGAAAATGATTTCATTGCTTTCGAATTATCTAAGCAATTCTATTTACCCCGAATTGGTGATAACAAATGTTGAACAGAGTGCATGTATCTATGTTACCTTTCGGTTGACCACGATTTCGTTTGTTTCAAATCAACATAGAAGTTTTGATTTGAATGATTCGTTTGGTTTCCAATTAGCAAGTAAATATTTGTTTAATAGTTTGAATATAACTCTTTAAGTTTTGGATTGATTTTAAAATGATTCTGTGCTCAAATTAGACCAGCTACAGAATCGCAAGCTTTTGTAGCTAGTCTTAAGAATTAGATTTTTGTCAATTTTATCAATAAAATATCCTCTAAACTTGTCTATTTTTGTCTTCTTTTAGGTGCATACAAATTACAATGATCAATTGGGCATGCTATGGCAGTTTAGGAGATACTTTGGATATGGTTTTGTTTTAGGTTGTTAGCTTGAGTCAGAAATAGAGACTTGGGATATTATCCCCAGATTTTTGTAAACTGTTTTGATAATTCCCACAGGGATGTTTTACCCTGTGGGAGGTCTTTAAATACTTGTCATTTTTTGTAATGAACCCATCATCATCACTGTTGGGAGAACCAGATTATGGATTTATAATAATACAGACTGGGATGAAAGTTGATGTCTTGTAACAACTTTCGCTTTCAATATATCAAACTTTTATTTCAAGTTTTCTCCATATCAGTTTGCAATTAATTATTGACTACTTTAGTTATCATAGTTCGTTGCAGGTTGATGTGATTTGATTTATATGTTGTCCATATCTGATCTCTCTTATTTAAAAATTACAGTGATTACTCTATTTCAATTTAATGAATACATGTTTATCTTTTTCGTTAATTGAATTGTTTCATACAAATTTTGCACAAGGATTTATTTGACTGCGATAATTTGTCAATTATAAGATTGTTGTAATTTTTTATGTCTTGTTTGTCATGTCATTTATATTTGAAGAGCACGACTGCTTTCCGTTTACGAGAAGCTCGTGGAGAATCTGGTGCAGGTTTCCTCCCTCCAAACAGCTAAAACAACTATTGCATACACGACAAACCTGAAGCGTTACTTCAGGTCAATTTGTTATTTGTTATTTGATAGTTAATTTGTTAGTATAATTTAGTAGTTTAGTTATATATATATATATATAAC
>ML787934.1:380949-392313 GCA_009831015.1 Picea engelmannii | reverse complement strand
TGTAGTTTAGATTTGTTTATTAGTTTGTTTTAATTATTGTTTTTATTTAGATTAGTTTCTTAGTGTAGTTTTCATTTTTTTTTCTAGGACTTAGATCGGCCAACGGAGCCACTAAACCCATCAGGGTGGGTTATCCCAAATGGCTTGGGTTATTTAGACCACCCCTGACCGGATCCACTCTTCCAGTTGGCGAGCGTTCATTTTCACCCGTCTACAAATGGCGCTAGAAGGAGGGCCTGGAATTTATTAATGGCACGAGGCAGTCGTAAGACTCCTCCACTACCTAATCGCTCACCTATAGAGACAAGAATTCATTTGAATGATAACATTCCCCCTCAAACAACAACCACATCAAACGACGATCCACAGATCACAGTTGAGCCATCAACCCCAAATCCTACAGGTGGTGACATACAAGAGATTGTCCGCCAATCTCTTATAAGAACACATAGTGCCTTAGCCCGTTTGAGGCAACCAAATCGACCTTTGGACCAACCTTTAGATTTCTCTGATATCAAAGAACAACTCGGAGGCACTAACCTCATTGTGAACCCTACAGACCCAATCCTCACTCCTGCTGCAGGGGGATTTGGGATACCTCCCCCACCACCTCCTTCTACTTCTGGAGAAGACTCCTCTGACGAAGGCAGTTCCTCCTCTTAGCCTTCCACACCGACTACAACAATGGCCAACTAGAGCAATCCTGCCAGACCTTGGCTCCACCAGGATGCAGTAGTTGTACCTAGGGCACAACATCCCTTACCCAAACATCCGGAGAAGTGGCTTCCCAAGTTTGACCCTGACTCTAAACAGATCGCAGAAGATCACATTAAAAAGTTTATGTTAGCCATTAGACTCAACAATGTCGAGCATGAAGACGTAGTCTGTAAGTTGTTCCCCTATACCTTCGAGGGTTATGCATCTACATGGTACTTTGCCCAACAACCCCATACCATCGTGTCTTGGGAAAGGTTTAAATCCTGCTTTTTAGAAAAGTTTCGAGATGATAAGCCTCCAGAAGTCCTAGTCATGGACCTTTATAACTTAAGAATGAACCCAAAAGAGAAAGTTAAAGACTTTAATCAAAGATTCTTAACACTTAAGAACCAAATCCCTGTGGATTCTATGCCTGCAGAGAATCTTATCATAGCATACTATACTAAAGCATTGCATCAAAGTATCTCCATTTGGGTTAAACGGTCCAAGAAAGCCACGTTGTTAGAGGCCTTTGAAGAGGCTATCTAGATTGAAAAAGACAAACTTAGTTTGAAAGACACTTCTAGCAACGAAACAGAAACTTGTTCTTCTTCCAAAAAGAAGATCGAAATCCTCCCTAGAACTGCTCAAAATAAAACACAACCTGAAAGCTTTGATTTAGAAAACTTAACCAAAGTCATTCAAAAATTGTCAAATCAAGTTATAGATTTGAAAAGGATGGTCGAAGAAGGTTCTTTGAGCAAAGGGCCTTACAAACCCCCGTTCAGGAAACCTTTTCCCACCAATCGACCTAATCCGAATACTGAGGGCCTTAATCTAGAAAGTCTGCAATACGCCCTTCAAACAATTCTAGAAGCCCAAGATAACTTGATCCCTCTTGAGATTCCTGAGGTGGTTGTCGAACAAGAGACAGTGCAAGAAGAAGAGTCTTCTCCAAATATTTTCGGACACTTCTTAGATAGTATCTTCCAAGCTAACTTCGAGACAGTACATCCTTACGATACTAGGAGTAAGACAACAAACAAACCTTCATCTGAAAACACTATGAATTTTCCCTCAAAGCAATCTAAACCAGCTGAGACTAAACAGAGTCATGTGAACCCCAACTTAGATTATGATTTAGTTGAAGACCTCAAAAATTTAAGGGCTAACATTTTTGTCTATGAGTTATTGAAATTTCCATTTTTGTTACAAAAGATGTTACAGAATATCGCAGAGAATGGAAAAAAATGGCAATTCAAGTAATAAAAGGGTTGTTCAGAACAAAGTTCCTCAGAAGACTTCTACTAAAAATAATCCTGATCTTCAAGATAAAGGAAGCCTTCCTGTAAATAATGTAAATAATGTAGATAAAGTAGCTTTAGAAACTATGAGTAAAAAACCACAAGCTACCACCCTTAGCACTCGCATAAATGTACCTCCATTTTTGTTAACTTTCGAAATCTTTAAAAGAAACATGCACAATTGTATGGTAGACTCAGGAGCATCATCCAATGTGATGTCATGGTCTTTGTGTCAGAAGATTAACGCTGAAGTTGAACCATCCACTCTAAAAATCATCCAAGTTGATCGAACCAGTGTTAAAGTTGTAGGCGAGTTAAGGAATGTGCTTATAAGATTATCGTGTAACCCCAAAGTTCATCAAGTCATTGATATTATTGTCGTGGATATTCCAGAAGTGTATGGTCTGTTTTTAAGCAGGGACTGGTCGGAGTAGCTACATGGCTATTTCAAAACAGATTGGTCTCACCTGTAGCTTCCAGAGAATGACAAGCCCAACAAAATCAAGGTAAATCGTGAATGGTACCTTAAGTTCACGTTCACAGATTTGAATGATCCCAATGAACCATTTACACCCTCTACCGATTCACCTGAAGTACAAGGGATGGATACCTTTTTCGGTAATTTCATGGCCGAGGCTTCAGCTATCACCAATCCATAACAACAGTCTGAGATTGTAGCATATGTGTAGCCAGCAGCTTCTACAAAATGGTCTCATACACCCGATGAAAATCAAATTTGGTTTCTTTATTTTGATGGGTCAAAGTCCAAAGAAGGAGCTGGTGCAGGCTGCATTATTATCAATCCAGAAGGTAACAAAACATTGATTGCATGTAGGCTAGAATTTGAATGTACTAATAACACAACATAATATGAGGCTTTATTGCAGGGTCTCAGAAAATATTTAGATATGAACATTCAAAATTTGACTATCTTTGGCGATTCCGAAATCGTGGTTAAACAGGTAAGAGATTCTATCCACTATCTATCTCCGCATCTTAAAAGCTACCAATCTGAGGTATGGAATTTAATGAATAAATTTTCTGCTTTCAATATAAATTCTATTCCTAGATTGAATAATTCTGAAGCTGATCTATTAGCTAACGTAGCTTCTAAACTCTTTCCTGTAGAAGGCTTGTCCCCAGACGCATTCTCCGTCGAACTATTGTTCAGGCCATCGGTTCTCGACAACATCATGAACTGGAGGGTCTTCGACGATGATCAATAGATTATTAGCTTCCTACATATCGAAGAAACTTTTCAAGGCGCAGTGATAGACGAATGCACTCACGACGACAATTTGCGCGATTTCACGGTAATACCAGATCCGAGAACTCCTGGATCTTCATCGGACATGGTAAATTCGATCCCTAAATCTGTAGTTAGATTAGAGAAATTTTACGATCTTCAAGATAAATTCAAAAAATCGGTCAACTGTAAAACCACTAGTTCCTCGTTATCATATGAAAAAGTAAACTTAGAAACTAATGACAATCCGCAGTGCATTAATTTAGGGGTGGGGTGTTCTCAACAAGAAAAAGATGCATTTATTAAATTGTTAAAAGAATTTAAAGATGTTTTTGCATGGACGTATGATGACCTCAAAATTTTCGACCCTAACATCATACAACACGTCATTCCTATGAAACCCCAAACCTTACCCTTTCAACAGAAATTAAGAAAAATGCACCCTAAGCTTGAACCGACCATCAAAAAAGAACTAAATAAGCTCCTAAATGCTAATATAATCTTCCCTATTAGGCACACTCAATGGGTTTCTAACCTTGTCCCTGTCCGGAAGAAAAGTGGGGAAATCCTACTATGCGTCAATTTCTTAAACCTTAATAGAGCGTCTGATAAAGACAACTATCCTGTCCCACCCATGGAACAGATCCTTCAACAGGTATCTGGTTCTGAGAGGCTATCCTTATTGGATGGTTTCTCGGGGTACAACCAAGTCCTGATGTCTCCTACAGACCAACTTAAAACTACCTTCAGCACTCCATGGGGCACCTATGCTTATCGGAAAATGCCCTTTGGATTGATTAATGCCGGTGCCACTTTCCAGAGAGCAATGGATATTGCTTTCCGAGGCTTAATCAATCAGTCTGTCGTAGTTTACTTAGATGATGTTACTATATTTTCAAAAAACAAAACCGATCATCTAGCTCATTTACGAGTCCTTCTATAGCGATGTTGTAAATACGACATTTCCTTGAATCCCAAAAAAATCCATCTTTGCAGTAGAACAGGGTAAAATCTTAGGATTTATTGTGTCAAGCAAAGAGATGATTATCGACCCCAAAAGGACTCAAGTCATCTCAAAACTTCCCCCTCCTACATCCAAAAAGTCTATGCAGTCTTTCTTAGGCCAGATAAACTTTGTCAGGAGATTCGTCCCCAGTTTCTCCGAAATGGTCAGACCTTTACAGAACCTAATTAAGAAAAATGCACAATATCATTGGGGACCTGTAGAAAACCAAGATTTTAATGCAATACAAAAGGCCATAATAGATTCTCCTTCTCTCATGAGCCCCGACTTTTCCCAAGACTTCATGCTCTACACTTTTCCTCTTGACTGTTCCTACGTCGTCGTCCTAACTCAAAAGAACACCGAAAACAATGAAGTACCCATTGCCTTTATGAGCTCTGCTTTCAAAGGCGTGGAACTTAATTACCCAGTGGTAGATCAGAAGGCCTACGATTATTTCAAAGCAATCAAGTACTTTCGGTCTTATCTTTTGAAATCCAGGACAAAGATTATTTTCCCGTACCTAGCCGTCAGGAACCTGTTAGTGCAGAAAGAACTGGGTGAAAAGAGGGCGAACTGTGTTACTTCTTTACAGGAGTATGACATAGAAATTACCCCAGCTCAGATAGTGAGAGGCCAAGGGTTATGAAAGTTAGTTGTTGATTCAACAACGGGACAACAAGAAGAAAACAATATGTCAAACCTAGGACAACACGATCAAAATGTAATCTGCTGTACACAAAACTCTGTCAGTCCTTGGTATGATGATATAAAATTCTGTCTTGAACATGGGTTAGCCCCCCGTCACCTGGATCCCACTAAAAGAAGAGTGTTGAGATGAAAGTATTCCTCTTTTCATTTGATTAATGGTATTCTGTTTCGTCAAAATTTTGATGGCGTGATGATGCGTTGTCTTGAGAAAGACGAAGCAGAAAAAGTCTTACTAGAATTCATGCAGGAGAAGCTGGTGGTCATTTTGGTGGTGACAACACTACCCATAAAGTTTTGAGAGCCGGTTATTACTGGCCCACGCTTTTTAGAGACACCCATGCCTTGTGTCGTAAGTGTATTATTTGTTAAAAAGCATCAGGGCGGTTACAGAAACCAGCCTTTCCTTGGCAGCCCGTTTCAATAGATTCTCCTTTTCAGCAGTGGGGCCTTGATATTATAGGTCCAATCAATCTGCCATCCTCACAACAACACAAGTTTATCATAACAACCACAGATTACTTCAACAGGTGGTCTGAAGTTGCCGCATTAAGGATTGTAAATACCAGTCAGGTAATTGCCTTTCTAAATTCGAATATTATCACTCGTTTTGGTTTCCCTGATTGTTTAGTATTCGATAACGCTTCTTATTTTTCGTTTCTTGAGATGAGCGAGTTCACTCTAGAAAAAGGAATTAAGTTGAAGTATTCTGCCAGTTATTACCCCCAGGGCAATGGATTGGCAGAATCAACAAATAAGAACTTGATTAAAGTTATCAAGAGAACGGTATCTGAGAATCACAAAAACTGGCACAATGCACTGTTAAACGTGATTTGGGTTGATAGGGTAACACCAAAAAATGTTGTAGGTAATTCTCCCTTCTTTCTCATTTATGGCAGAGAAGCAATCCCGCCACCACATATTCTTCTTCCCTCACTACAGCTATCGCAGAAAATTCAAGAAGAAGATTGTCCCCCTTTGGAAAACCAGATTAATGCTTTAATGAAACTAGAAGAGGTAAGAGCTCAAGCTAAACGTAAGTTAGATCAGCATCAACTAGTGGTTAAAAGTTGGTTTGATTCTAACTCTACCTCTGATAACAACTTCGAAGTAGGTGATCTCATCTTGAAATGGGACAAACCACATGAGGGAAAGGGAGAGCACACGAAATTTCAAAACTTATGGCTTGGACCATTTTTAATTGCTGAGAAATTGGGTCCCAGTTCTTTCTGATTGCAGAATCTAGAGGGGCATCCTGACACCTATCCGGTGAATGGCCAGGCTCTGAAAAGATATTTCGCTTGATGACAACCCTTTGTATACTATGTACATACTTTTCTTTTGGTTTGCTTTTCCTTTTGCTGTTTTGGTTTTGATTTTCCTTTACACTTATCAGTTTTGTTTTGGAAATACACACACCTGAATTTTCGAACCGTTCAGACAAAGAAAACAAAATAATTCTTTCACAGAAATGGCTATTGAAAAATTGTGTAAACTTCAATTGTATACTTCTGAAATTTACATTTATGTTGAAAAAACTGTTGTTTGAAAGAAGTTAATTGATTTCGATCTGTGAGTAAAGCCTCTCACGATCATCCATTATCTTTTTATGCTGTCCCTATTCCTTAAGGGAATGACTCAGAAGATGTCTCCCTTCCTTAGAAAGTTCATTCTGTAAATAAACCATCTCTGGATCTTAATGAAGGACAGTTCTAAAAAATTCTGTTGAGGTCTGTAAAAAAAAATGCTAAAATATCATAATTTTCAGCGTCACCCCGCTCGACTATATACCTTCAAAAAACAAAATAAATCATTAAAAGAGCTGGGGGAAGTGCTTGTAAGCCCGAAGAGATGCTGAACAGGTCTTCTATCAGCAGGTAAATGCATGGATGACGCCAAGACAACTTCGTTGGGGTACTGAACAGGCCCGCTGGTAGCGAAGCAATGTCGGGTATATGAAAATTTGCAAATATGAAACTTCTTGACCTTAAAACGTCCTTTATTCTGATCTGGAACTTCTTGGCAAGATACAGATATTAGAGTGGGTTAAATGGCAACCCTGTCGAGGCTATGGACGCCTGCTGGTAGCAGTGGCTCTGTCAATAGTATTGGAGATTTTATCTTTAATATCATGGCTCGCTTGTCTTAATACTATTATTAGTTTTCATCCTTTAAACGCTCCTGGAATGTTTGATCATAATGATGTTTAGACAATCTCCTGGTTATTTTTGAGTTTGAATTATTCTTGTTATCCTAATCTAAATTTGTTCTTTTGGCAGAGATAACTGCTTCTACCAGTGTGTCTCCATTGTTGGCAGCCAATTCACATTTTTATACTGTCCTAATAAGCTACCTACACCAGTGTTTTGCAACCCTTGATTTTCATCGCAATCTTTGAATAAAAACGACACTATTATTTCGTGCATTTGCACACTTACCTTTGTTCTTGTTTTCACGACTGCAAGCGTGAAAACTTCGATTTCGAAGTCAAATTAAAATCGTCACTAGATTATTATGGTCACTCTTGTCTATGTGTTCATTGCGTTTCCAATTTAATTATAGTCGCACAGTTGGCAGGACTCCAAGATCTTTACTCATTTGGAATTCTTTAATTGTTAATATGACTTTGTTTTTACAAGACTGTGATGATATCCTTATGATCGAGTTTTTGATACATTGGTGTTTTGATGTCCTATAGTCTTTCATCGATTTCCTTGACAGATTGGTTTTATGAAAACACATTGACGTTGTGGTTATACCCTTGGTGTAATCATTTCATACAACGCATATTTCATATGATAGAACCCTTGGTGTTGATTTCGAATCATTATTTTGGTTTTAAAACTATGCTAAACCTATTGCTCGCACGAATGTTTGGTCGACTTACCATAGATTTCATTAATTGTTGAATGGCATGGTTTTTAACATATGCAATAGTGATTTGAATCATTATATGCGCCATCTGTTGTACTGTGGGAAATGACTGTTTTTCATCAGTTGATCTAGCTCCACCACCTTCGCACATTCGGTCATTAATGCCTTCCCCCTATCCCAGGTTAACTCTGTTTGTTTTCGGGTAAGCCCGTGAGGTATCGACCCTGCGTATGCTCTGTTTGAACCCTTGTCCGCTCATCCATCTCACCGTGTGCTCCTGTCTATGGCACTGGTGGTGCGCATAGAGATGAATGGTAGCCAAACTCTGTTGCTATTTGATAATGCCCATAAGGATTTAGAAAACAATGGTTGGCTAGTGTTTATACAGAGGTTCGAGGGTTTCAACCTTTCGGTTGCCCAACAATTTTCCCTCACCTTCGACGGGTGCAGGGCTAAAGTCGGAGACATACAACTCAATCTCAATGAGAAATTCTTAAGCTCGGCTACAGGACTGCCAGTTACAGGTCAAAGATGGTTTAAAAACTCCAAAGTAGATGAGGTTCCATGGCCATTACTATTCATATCAAGAAAAAATGTTTCCTGTGATCAAGGTATGCCTATCTCTACTCTCAAACACAGCTGGCATGATCTTTTGGTAATTGTTAAATAGTTTGTGACGTGTGAAGGTTGGTATGGCTTGGTATTTTTGTATCACCTCCGGTTATTGATGAATTTCATAGGCTATCCCTTAAATATGTCGCTTTATCTTTTGCGAAGTCTGTACAAGATTTCTAAGAGATTCAAGCGTGAGAAGGCTGATAGCATCATTTTCCATCACGGCTTGATTAAAATCATTATCGTCTACCATTTAAACCTTAGTGGTGATAATTTTCTAGCCTTCCTATCAAGGAATGGCTTTGCCAATGCCGAGTCTTCTCAAATCGAAAAGGTTGTGGTTACAAAAACTTTGGTTGGGCCAGCCGTGCCATTTCATATCCTTCTACCCCCTGTCAAACCCTCGGATTTCCCTGACATAGATCTACCCGATGCCATAGCCAATCTATGTACTAAGGACAAGACTGAGGCTGTTAAAAAGCCTGTGAGGAACAAAGGTAAGAATGATACTACTGTCAACAGTAGGGGAAAGAAAAATGCCCGATTGATATCGAGATACGCTAAGAACACACCCAAGCCAAACATTGATCAGAAGCCAATAGTGTTGAGCGAGGACTCAGACTCCGATATTGAGCATTTCTTAGCTGAGGAGTACCTCTATTCTCATGGCCTATGCTCTACGAAACCCTATGACTATGTCTCTAACTTACCCCTGTGCCTCAAAAACAACCCTAACTACCCGAGAATCAAGCTGCACAGTGAAACCCCTGGTGACTTAAACAAACCCTCGCCTGTGATACCGAAGCCCAATCAATCATCATGTGTCCAATGTAATGCTTGGGTAGAGCGTTATTACAGCGACGTTCCCCTGTTGCAATCAAAGATCAAATCGTTAGAAGAATGGCTGACAGTGCTGGCGAAGGAGAACGACAGGTTACAAGCCAGTGAAAAGAAACGAAAAACCATCGGTTTGATTGTCTTCAGGAATGTCGAAGCGACAACAACCTTTGTCAATTCAAAATTATCATGACCGAGTTGCCCAGGTATGTGTTTTGACATCAATTTTTCTTTGTAAGTTTGCTTGAATTAATTTAATTGATTGAAGTTGTTTTCAATTAGCTATGTTCATTTTAATACATTCGAAATGATTATGTTATAGTTTGATCATCAAAAACGATTTTGTTGTGGATCATGTACAGTAGATTCATTTTGCTAAAATTAAATGTAGATATGATTTGGTTATGCGATTTTATTGTGCTCAGATTAATATAAGCAATTGGGTTGTTTATGATTCTGTTTGGTTTGCTTTGAAACAATTCTGTATGTTTGAATTAATATAGTCAATTGAGTTTGCTTTCGTTGGGTTCGGTTCAATAGATTCAAAACAATCCTGTTGAATTCGATTATCCGAATAACAATTCTGTTTCGTTTTGAATAAATATTCTCGTTGGATTTTGATTACATTCGACCTGTGCAAAAGATCTATTTTCTAAAATCGTGTAGCTGTGTTGATTGATACGATTTTGCATAATGATTGTGTTGATCTTAAATCGATTCAATTCTTTCCTGTTTGATTTTATTCACAAACGATGCTACATGCCTTGATTAGCACAGTCGCTTGCATAATACGATGGATTCAAAGATAGTTTGGATTTAAACGATCTTGATTTCTTTTGGATTCGAAAAACGATTTTGTTAATGGCTGAGGCGACATAAACTATTGCATGAATGATTTGTTTAACCGGTTACAGTTTGTGTCGATTGAAATGGGTTCATGAAAATGATTTCATTGCTTTTGAATTATCTAAGCAATTATGTTTACCCTGAATTGGTGATAACAAATGTTGAACAGAGTGCATGTATCTATGTTACCTTTCGGTTGACCACGATTTTGTTTGTTTCAAATTAGCATAGAAGTTTTGATTTGAATGATTCGTTTGGTTTCCAATTAGCACATAAATATTTGTTTAATAGTTTGAATATAACTCTTTAAGTTTTGGATTGATTTTAAAACGATTCTGTGCTCAAATTAGACCAGCTACAGAATCAAAAGATTCTGTAGCTAGTCTTAAGAATTAGATTTTTGTCAATTTTATCAATAAAATATCCTCTAAACTTGTCTATTTTTGTCTTCTTTCAGGTGCATACGAATTACAATGATCAATTGGGCATGTTGTGGCAGTTTAGGAGATACTTTGGATATGGTTTTGTTTTAGGTTGTTAGCTTGAGTCAGAAATAGAGACTTGGGATATTATCCCCAGATTTTTGTAAACTGTTTTGATAATTCCCACAGGGATGTTTTACCCCGTGGGAGGTCTTTAAATACTTGTCATTTTTTGTAATGAACCCATCATCATCATTGTTGGGAGAACCAGATTATGGATTTATAATAATACAGACTGGGATGAAAGTTGATGTCTTGTAACAACTTTCGCTTTCAATATATCAAACTTTTATTTCAAGTTTTCTCCATATCAGTTTGCAATTAATTATTGACTACTTTAGCTATTGTAGTTCGTTGCAGGTTGATGTGATTTGGTTTATATGTTGTCCATATCCGATCTCTCTTATTTAAAAAATACAACGATTACTCTATTTCAATTTAATGAATACAGGTTTATCTTTTTTCGTTAATTGAATTGTTTCATACAAATTTTGCACAAGGATTTATCTGACTGCAATAATTTGTTAATTATAAGATTGTTGTAATTTTTTATGTCTTGTTTGTCCTGTCATTTATATTTGAAGAGCACAACTGCTTTCCGTTTACGAGAAGCTCGTGGAGAATCTGGTGCAGGTTTCCTCCCTCCAAACAGCTAAAACAACTATTGCATACACGACAAACCTGAAGCGTTACTTCAGGTCAGTTTGTTATTTGTTATTTGATAGTTAATTTGTTAGTATAATTTAGTAGTTT
>ML787934.1:339583-380899 GCA_009831015.1 Picea engelmannii | reverse complement strand
AGTTTCGCTATCTTAGGACAGATTACAAATGATTTTTGCAGGTTTTAATTTAAATATGTAATCTGTAAATATTGTATATTTGTAATTGAAGTTGATTCTGTTGATAATTAAACATTTACTTTTATAGAATTATAGTTGTATGATTTAGGTAATAGATTGTATATATGCAGTTTAGATTTGTTTATTAGTTTTTTTTAATTTTTTTTTTATTTAGACTAGTTTCTTAGTGTAGTTTTCATTTGTTTTTCTAGAACTTAGATCGGCCAACGGAGCCGCTAAACCCATCAGGGTGGGTTATCCCAAATGGCTTGGGTTATTTAGACAACCTCGGACCGGATCCACTCTTCCAGTTGGCGAGCGTTCATTTTCGCCCGTCAACACGCAACAAGGGAGAAACAGTCAAATCTCCAGGCACACTACAACCGCTCCTGATTCCACCTACTATTTGGAAGGATATCTCTATAAATTTTATTACCAGCTTACCTAAATTGGGAAATAAATCAGTCATCATGGTGGTTTTTGATCGCCTTTCCAAGTATGCTCATTTTTGCTCCCTTCAACACCCGTTTACAGTATCCACGGTGGCTCAAATTTTCATGGATCAGGTCTTCAAACTTCATGGCATGCTGCACTCTATTGTTTCTGATCGCGACCCAAATTTCACAAGCAATTTTTGGCAAGAAATGTTCAAGATATAGGGCCCCGAATTGCATCTCAGCACAACTTATCATCCCCAGACTGATGGCCAAATGGAAGTGGTCAACAAGTGTTTGGAAACATATTTGAGATGTTTTCCCTCAGAGAAGCAAAGTCAGTGGGCTCAATGGTTACCCTTAGTTGAATGGTGGTACACCACTTCATACCATACAACTACATGCATGACTCCTTTTGAAGCAGTATATGGACAAAAGCCACCTTCAATTCTCTCATACTTACCAAGTGCCACGAAGATCCAGGAACTTGACCTAACACTTACAGCTCGAGAGGCTATTCTCCTTACACTCAAAGAGAATTTGTTCATAGAACAGAATCGCATGAAGCACCAAGCAGATCAAGGTCGCACTGAACGTCAATTTGCAGAAGGGGATCAGGTGTTTCTTCGACTGCAACCTTACAAGCAAACTTCCCTCAAGGCCGAGCATTGTCAGAAGCTAGAGCCCAAATTTTATGGTCCTTATACCGTTCTTAAGTGTGTGGGATAAGTAGCCTATCAGTTAGCTTTTCCCAGCCATTTGAAGCTACATCCTGTTTTTCATGTTTCCTTCTTAAAGAAGGTGGTTGGAGCTAAGTGCCAAATTCAAACCAACCTTCTAGAATTAGCTGAAGAAGGATCCATTTGGCTATAGCTAGAGGCATTTTTGGACCAGCATGAGCGTCTCCTACATTAGAGAACCATCAAGGAAGTGTTAGTCCAGTGGAAAGATACAACTCCAGCATATGCCACTAGGGAACTAGTTACCATTCTGCAACAATTTCCTCATCTCAAGCCTTAAGGACAAGACTGTTTTTAAGGGGGCGGACATGTTAGGGTCGTAACCCGCACATAGGTATAACAATATATTTGGATGTAATAAAGTTCAATATTAATAAGGCCTTCCAATAAAATAGAATAAGGTGGATGTAAGAAGACCTAATAGAAGCTTCCACTTCTAGAAGGATCTTCCACTAGATGCTTCTTTTTAGTATAAATAGGAGTCGAGGGTATGAGAACCCTAACTTGGATATTATTGTAATAGAGATCTGCTCAACTGGAGGTTTCCCCCTCGAAGAGGCCCTTGAACATTGCTTTCAGATTCAACGTGTTATTTATGTTATTATTCTCTTATCATTTTAGTTCTATTGCGGTAAATGTTCTGGTTATATTGTTGTTATTATTCCATTCTATCATTTTATTTATGTTTCGCATACATTTTATATCTGGTATATTACAACAACCTTGAACTTTAGGCACCATAAAGTGTAGAGGCGTAACACTAGAGAGCCCACAAGTGGCTCATAATAATATACTCATGCTTCTTATGCTGCTGGTAAGTAATTGGATTCAAATATGCTTATAAAGGGTGAAAACTTCCATGTGTTTGTTTTCCTAGGATTTGATCTCATGAAATTTATGGAACGTTATCGTATACTTGTATACTGTCGCATTTAAAATGTCATTGATTGGAAACCTGTTGAATCTTTGTTAACTGTAGTTAGGGTTTCGGTGTAGTGTGGTCATGAAGTAATCTTGCCACTTCAGGTTGCAGGTGGATCAGGGGTTTGGTCATTTCGAGGCTATGCATAATTGTGGTTTGAAGAAAATAAAATTATTCAGTGGAGTTGGGATCCAAAGGAGAAAGGGTATTTTGTTATCATATATTGTTTTGTTCTTATCCAGAGTTGGAAAGTCGTCCACTCGCTTGAGCTATAGGAAGAAGGAAGTTGGGGTTTCTACTGCGGTGATTTTTGGTGTAATTATGTGGGAGGTGATCCAATGGTTGTGCAATTGCACTCCAAGCAACATATCCTTTTTTGTATTCTAACATTATTGTAAAAATTACAGTTTTTGAACTTCAAAAATTGGAAAACATGCTTCCAAAACATGTCGAAGGTGATCTTAAGCACATTGATAGACGCTTGTCTAAATCCACACCGTTAAGAATTAATATACGCCATGAAGGTATCCTTAGTTGCATCATTTTCGAAATAAAACCATATTTGATGGCAATTGCTTCCTTCTAAAATCTTTACCATTGCAGACAACGTTTCTCACCCACCCCAACTTTTTTTATGTATTCACAATGTAGGTAACTAGGAGTGGGAATGAATTCATAGTGAATCCTAAGAATGGATTCATTTATGGATATGGAAAGGGAACATGAACGTCTATGTATATGGGAAGGAATTCATTTTTTAATTTGTTGCAGAACTTCATTATTCAACATTCTTGTTTGGATTTTGTAGGATCTTGGAAGAGTTCAGGGGGTCTCAGAAAGTGATGAAAATGCAGAGAACAAGAAACATAAGGTCGACCATAGGCCTGTTTACACTAATTATGGAGCTCCCATGAGCAGATTCAGAAATGAAGCATCTGACGCTGAGTTTGTTTCGGTCATCAAGAATCTCAAGGACTGTGTACCTCTAGATAAGGTGAAACAAATATTAAGTGAAAATGGGTAGATGATTCTAACTCTAATGAAGTCATTTCCCAAAGATGGTAAGCCTGTATATGGGTGTTGTTCATTTTTTATGGTAGGAATTCATGCCAGAATTCAATGTGACAGAGTACTCTAAATTTTTCCTATCATTTTTTCTGAGTTTGTCATTGCTCAAACAATAACATGCTTAGACATAAATTATGTCTCAATTATCAAGGTTGGTCACCACTCAAAGTAAGGGGGGAACATGTCAATCATGTTGTTCCTCCTCCATGTTCAAGTGCTAGGGTTAGTACTCTTTCTATTTGAAGTGGAACTGCCATCAACGTAAATAGAGTTCCAACAGTAAGAAAATAAAAAAATACAAGACACAAACAATTTGAAATTATAAACACATCCAACCATTTTTTGAAAATTTTCATTTTGTTCTTAACACAACATTTTCATTGTGCTAACTTACAGATTGTGATTTTAACTAACTTATGGATTGTTCTTTTAACTTACTTCCCATGTTAGCTGGGAGAAAGTGGAAGGTCGGATTGTTGAGGGAATCCTCAACTTGTTGCGGGTGACATTCCAAACACAAAGGGAACATGGACATGATAACTTGTTGCGGGTGACATTCCAAACAAAAAGGGAACATGGACATGACAGACGTAGCTAAGTAACCTCAGCTGGAGCATAGCACAAGAACATGGTGAGGGTAGACGTAAGGTTCACACCATCCTGTGTGAATTGTGCTTCTCTTTTACACAGTATTTTTATACAGAGTAGGTGCATAATCGATCTAGTGAAGAGAGGGAATTGGGAATACCTCCATGATAGTGTATCCCTTTAATAGTTTAAGGGGATTAGTTTAAGGAGAATACCTAGGCTCATTGGCTCTATTCAGGTGTAAGACATGGAAGAGACTAGGTGCAAGTGGAGGGCACTTGGCAACCTCACCACAGACACCAAACTGAGTTAAGTTATGCATGGGAAAACATGAAACATTTAACGTTGGGAATTAATGCTAACTTGAAAGTTAGCATTAATTCACCTTGCTTCCTGAATATCTAGTTTATTAAGTTTCCAGTCTCTCATTTTCCAAGTTTAAAGCCATTTTCCTCGATATGAGGCCAAATAAGGCCTCAAACTTAAAAATTACGGAAAAATACATAAATGTGAATTGCAAATTGTATGAAATCATTAAAACTTTGGTGTAAATGCTCTATTTCCATGCAGATATTAATAGATCTAAGGAAAATCAATTACTAATAGTCCTTCCCGAAGGGACTAATAAAACTATATCAAATAGTATAATTTATAAAAACTTATTAAGCAAACAAAACATAATGAATTATTAAGGATTATGCATTTTTATATTTACTAAAATTATATCAAATAATATAATTTTTGAAAATATATAAAATATTTTAGCAGTCAAGTTGTTGGGTAGAGGGGTTCCTTGTTCCAACGATTTGTTCATTCAATTTTATTAGTAAGTACACTAATCAATTAATGTAAATGTGTTTAACTTAAAACCTTAAAAATATATTATTATTATTATTATTATTATTATTATTATTATTATTATTATCATTATTATTATCATCAATTAAAATAGATTATTATTATTATTATTATTATTATTATCATTATCATCATCAATTAAAATAGATTATTATTATTATTATTATTATTACAATCAATTAAATTTATGATAAACCATTTGTTCGTTCAATTTTATCCATATATACACTAATCAATTAATGTAAGTGCGTTTCACTTAAAATTGAACCTTCTATTTATTCAATTTTATCAATATGTACACTAATCAATCAATGTAAATATGTTTCACATAATTTTTTTTTTTTACTTTTTCACAAGTAAATAATATTCTTACATAATTATTAATATTAGTTAATTAACCTTAAATTATTGGTATTAATTAATTAGCCTTGTACAAGGTTTATGGATTAAAATTTTCCAAATAAAGTTTTTTTTTTTTTATGATTGGTTATGTTATTGAGAATTTCTAACTTACATTGGCAATGCAATATGGATTAAAATTTTCCAAATATTTTTTTTTAAGATTGGTTATGTTATTGAGAATTTCTAACTTACATTTAGAGGTGGCAATGCAATATGTACTTGAATATTTAGGTTTTTTTTAGTGATGCGTCCATTTCATAACATGGGTTCCAATAAAAATACCAAAATTTAAAAAGTTTGAATAATACTTTTAGTAAACAAGTATCCCCAAATTTAAGTGACCAAATACCAATATCAAAACTTAAAACATTTAAATTTTAGTAAATGATTATATGACGAAATAGGCCGCCGTATGGGACTAGCAGCATAGGTCAAGAACGAGAGCCAAGGACACTCTTATTCGTCGTGAACAGATAAACTTTCAACAGTTTCTTTTTGTTTTTTTTCCCCGGCTTTTAAAGTCTTTTGGTGTATGTCGCTTCAAGGTTGGAAAGCCGCCATGCCAGTCAAAGTCTGCGTGGTGCTCAGTTTTTTCCCAAATTTTGAGTTGGAATTCGTCTCCAACCGACGATTGAGAATAGTCAGTCGTGGGTATATATATTCAACACCTTTTTTCTTTTTTTAAATCATCAATACGCCATTCACGGGTGTATATTCAACACCAATTTCCCCAACATATTTATAATCCAAACATTCACGGCTTTATAGTTTATTCTAAATATTGTTTTTTAATTGGGTTGTTTAATTGTTTTAATTTTTTTTTTTTTTACTGGCCACTGCTTTTCCATTACTAATAAATTCACATTTCTAAAATAAATGTCAAAAGCTGCCAGCGAAAATTTATTAGTCATCGGGAATGCTTTGACTGTATTTAGTAAGAGAAGAAAAAGCACTCCCAAAACACAAAGATACGTTTTCTCAGCCCTAACAACTCCATTAAAATTGTAAAAAGTTTTGGAAACTCTTTACAATAAAGTTTGCTTACCGTTTTTCTATGTAGTTTTAATAGAACTCTTTTCAAAGTATTATTTATGAGTATAAAAATGTATTTAAAATTTAAAAAAATAATAATTTCGAAATTACATCATATTTAATTGAAATTAAAGTTATGGTTGGGTTTAGATTTGACATATTTTTTTTGGATTTGAACTTATGATTTCCAAGGAGGAAACATATATTCTTAACTATTATGTCCACTTGAAAATTAAATATTTTTTTGTCAAAAATTTATCCCACCTAAAATTTGAAATTCACATATGGAGTTTTAAAACTCATATGTATTTTAAAACTTATATGTGATATAACACATATAATATTTGCATTTTTTTACTCACATTAGCAATGTGCTCTACAATTTTATGGTAGTGTTATGTTAAATAACTTTACATTAAAAAAAATTAGAATAGACTTAATTAAAAAAAATAATAATAATAAAAACAAAGTCTACTCAATTAAAAAAAATTAAATGTACCATCACATATTACATCGAAAACTTGATAGATCCTAATTTAAGATTAATTTATAGTGATATAAAAACATATATCATGTAAACCCATAATGTTAATTGTAAATTAATAATATAAAAAAAAATCAATAATAAAGATAAAAAAATCATTTCTAATATTATGTAGAAAAATTTGCTAAAACTACTATACCATCTATGTTCTTGAGAATAACAAAGTAATGATAGATCTTAATTTAAAATAAATTTATGGTGATACAAAAACATATATCATGTAAACCCATAATGTGTTCTGAGTGTAAGTTTCCGTCACCTTTTTTCCAGATGAGAAATTAACTCGCTGGGAACCCACCCCGATACTTCCCCACATAGTGGATGATATGGGAGTGGAAAAGCAGCAGCCCCAGGGACTCATAGCTAGGCTTGAACCTGTAAGTTTCCGTCACCTTCACGTCATTCCTTGCAAATTTGCCCACTTCAAATACAATAGGTCATAAATACCAAATATGCGAGCAACCAATATCGATCAATTTCAGATATCAAATCAATGTTTTTATATTATTGATGAATATAATTTGATAGATTTGTACGCACATTTGCCATAAATCTGCCATTATCGAATACCTCATGAGACTGTAGATCAATGTATTTTTATATTAAATAACAAGAAGGGTTGCAAAGGCAACAAGTCCCTGCCATGGTTGCCGAGTTCTTTCCAAGAGGAGACCACCTCGATTCCCATGTCTTTACCCAATATGTTGATAATTCGCTCTTGGTATTCAAGATTCTAAAACTCAAACAATTTATATGTTGGAGATGGTGTCATTGCATTTATGTGTCTTTAATTTCCATGTAAATCTCATGTTCTAAATGTGTTATGTAAATTTCATGTGTTCTAAATGTGACCTTAAAGTTGGAGGAGGCGGAACATCCACCAACGTTAAGAAGGTGGAACATCCACCAGTGTTAAGAAGGTATGAGCTTACTATGATCGTGATAAGCATCCTCTTCTTGTTCAACTTTAGTATCATTGATAAAATGATATGAATGTCATCGTTAAAAACATCACCAAATGGATATTGGGTCGAGTACTATTGTTGGACCCCGCACGTATATCAGAGAGCTATAGCATAGGGAAAACCCTTGTCGGTAGAACCCTTGAATACCTAACCCTTGGGAACAGAAACATAAACAAATTAAAACAAACAAGATCTTTTGTCGTGTAACTGTGTTCGGGTTGCGAAGTAAATACAAATTTCTTTCTGGTTAAGCGTTTGGGCATTTTCTCTCTACAATATTCTTTAGACTAGAGTATAACTTTGTAGGTGGAAAAAAAAAAAAAAAAAAAAGAGTTTGGAAATTTTTTCACCATTATTTGAGACCTCTTCCATTGGATTCATCTCTTTTCCCTTATCACATTCATCCATATCATTTTTCGGCAAAATTTTTGACCCTGCCTGCTCCTTTTCAGTTCCCCCATCCTCATGGCCCATACTCGTAGCCAAGACTTAGAAGCTCGCTTCAACACCTTGCAATCTGGTCTCATCGAAACCCAACAAGAAGTGAAACAACTCAGTGCCAATGTTGCAACCATCAATACCATCATGCAATCCTCAATGGAGGAAATCAAACAAGACCTCACCACCCAGCTTGAATTAGTCTTTTCGACACTCTGCACCAAACTGCATATCCCTACATATAACCCTTCGTCTTCCTCACCTCCACATATTGAAGGTGACCATTCCTCTCATTCCAATAACTCTCAGAACCATCACTTTCAACGTGACCTACGCCTGCCGCGGGTAGATGTGACCAAATTTGATGGCTCGGACCCCACTGGTTGGGTAACCCAAATGGAACATTATTTCTCTTTATACGACATTACAGATGACTTGGCCAAACTCCAGTATGGTGTTCTCCATATAGATCAAGAATGGTGGAAATGGTGGCAATGGAGAAAAACCTCATGTCAAGGGTATATTGCTTGGACACACTTTGTGGTAGAGCTTTATGAACGCTTTGACACTGACACCAACCATTTGGGTCATTTGACAAAGTTGAAACAATTAGGAATAGTGGAAGACTTTATAGCTGCATTTGAGCACCTGGCTTTTAGAACAGAGGGCATGTATGATGCCTTTTTCCGAGAGTGTATTATCAACGGCCTCAAGGATGAGATTTGGGCCCATGTCCTCATGGCTCGGCCTCAAAGTTGGGTGGAGGCTACTAAAAGAGCTAAAGAATCAAAAAAGGTTGTATCTTCTCAAAACAGAAAACACTCCTTTATCCCTCACCCTAAACCAGTATATCCCACTACTCCCTCTGCTCCACTAAAGATCCAAAAATTGACTAAGGATGAAATGGATGAATGCCAACTCAAAGGCCTTTGTTATAACTGTGATGACAAATATTTCCCGGGCCACAAGTGTAAAGAACAAAAGCTTTTTATGGCCATCTCCGAGGATATTTCAGAAGTGGATGTAGAAACTCCCCTTGTGTCTGAGTCACCTGAATCCACTGACATAACCCCTCCCTCAGACCCTCCCAAAGTAGAATCAGTCATTTCCCTCAATGCTCTCACTGGCTTCTCCGCTCTCTAAACCCTTAAGCTAATCAGTTACATCAAGCATCGGAAGGTCATTATTCTGGTTGATAGTGGCAACACCCATAATTTTATTCATCACCGCATTGCCCAAGAAACTCATTGCTACATCCATGCCATCAATAATTTCCAAATCATGATTGCCAATGGTGGTTCCATGAAATGTGGAGGGCATTGTGAAAATGTGCGTCTCCAAATTGGTGACTACCACTTGAAATACCATATGTTTGCTATCGACATGGGAGGTTGTGACATTGTGTTGGGTGCAAACTAGCTAAGGACTTTGGGTCCCATTCTCATGGATTTTAAAGACTTAACCATGCAATTCAATGAGGAGGGCCACCAATATAAGTTCCAAGGCATCACCGTGGGTTCGCCTGAGATCATTAGTTCCCATCGCATGGAAATGATACTCAAAAAAGGTCATTCTGGTGTTATCTCTCTACTCCATGCCATACAAGCAACAGAGACACCCTCAGTCCCGCAAGACCTCCAAGCCATCATTTCTAAACATCAATTGGTCTTTTCCACTCCCTAAGGAATCCCTCCTTCTCATGGTGTTCATGATCATTCCATTCCCCTTGTACCCGAAATCCTTCCTCCCAATATCCGTCCATATCATCACCCCTTTTCCCAAAAAAATGAAATTGAGAAAATGGTCCAGGAAATCCTTAATGCGAGCATTATCCACCCTAGTATGAGCCCCTACTCTTCTCCTGTGGTCATGGTCTTGAAGAAAGAAGGCTCTTGGAAAATGTGTCCCGACTTCCATGCCCTCAACAAACTTACCATCAAAGACAAATTCCCCATTCTTGTCATTGATGACCTCTTGGATGAATTGAGTGGCGCCCAATTCTTCACTAAAATGGATCTTCATTTGGGCTACCACCAGATACATAAGAAAGAGGCAGACATTCCCAAGACTTCCTTTAGAACTCATGAGGGCCACTATGATTTTTTGGTCATGCCCTTTGGCTTGTGTAATGCCCCCTCCACCTTCCAAAGCCTCATGAATCACGTCTTCCATCCTTTTCTTCACCATTTTGTCTTGGTTTTCTTTGATGATATCCTCATCTATAGAAAAACTTGGACATACCATCTTTCTCATGTGGATCAAGTTCTCCACCTACTCTCTCAACACCAACTTTTCCTGAAACAGTCTAAATGTGCTTTTGGCGCCTCAGAAGTAGAATACTTGGGTCATCTGGTTGGCAAGGATGGTGTTAGGGTGGATCCTAAAAAGATTGAAGCTATGCAAGACTGGCCTCACCCAAAGACTCTTAAGATCTTGCGTGGATTTCTGGGCTTAACAGGGTATTATCGCAAATTTATTAAGAATTATGGGAAGATTCTAGCACCTCTCACTGCTCTCCTAAAAAAGAAATCTTTCACTTGGACTTCAACCACTGCCCAATCTTTTCAAACCTTGAAGATGGTCATGTGCACCACTCCAGTCCTTTCCCTTCCCGATTTCACAAAGACCTTTGTGTTGTAATGTGATGCCTCAGGGAAAGGAATTGGTGTTGTCCTTATGCAAGAGGGTCGACCTTTGGCCTTTACCAGCAAGCAACTATCTGAAAGAAATCTGGGCAAATGCATCTATGAAAAGGAAATGTTGGCTATTTTGCATGTCGTTGATCTGTGGCGCCCTTATCTATTGGGGCAACGTTTCCAAATTAAGACAGACCATCAAAGCCTCAAGTATTTTCTGGAACAACGCATTTCCTCCCTAGAACAACAAAAATGGGTGACTAAGCTCATTGGATATGATTATGAGATCATTTACAAGAAAGGCAAAGACAATGTGGTTACAGATGCACTTTCCTACAAATATGAAGATGAACGATCCCTTTTTTCTCTTTCATTCATTCTCCCAGATTATCTCCAAGCCGTTCGCGAGGAATGGCTACAAGATCCTAAAAGTTCGCAGCTGATCCAACAATTGCAGTCCAATGCTCCAGCTTCCCCAGGGTACTCTTGGTTCCATGATGAACTTCGATACAAAGGCCATTTGTATTTAAGTAAACAATCAAAGCTTAAATCCACGATACTTTCTGAGCTTCATGCTACACCCATCGCAGGGCACTCCGGGTTCACCAAAACCTATGACAGGGTCAAACATTCCTTTTTCTGGGATGGTATGAAACAAGACATTCGTAATTTTTTCGCTGAATGTGATGTCTATCAACGCAACAAGGGAGAAACAGTCAAATCTCCTGGCACACTACAACCGCTCCCGATTCCACCTGTTATTTGGAAGGATATATCTATGGATTTTCAATATTAATAAGGCCTTCCAATAAAATAGAATAAGGAGGATGTAAGAAAACCTAATAGAAGCTTCCGCTTCTAGAAGGATCTTCCTCTAGATGCCTCTTTTTAGTATAAATAGGAGTCGAGGGTATGAGAACCCTAACTTGGATATTATTGTAATAGAGATTTTCTCAACTGGAGGTTTCCCCCTCGAAGAGGCCCTTGAACATTGCTTTCAGATTCAACGTGCTAGTTCTGTTATTATTCTCTTATCATTTCAGTGCTATTGTGGTGAATATTCTGGCTATATTGTTGTTATTATGTCATTCTAGCATTTTATTTCTGTTCCGCATACATTTTATATTTGGTATATTACAACAACCTTGAACTTTAGGCACCATAAAGTGTAGAGGTGTAACACTAGAGAGCCCACAAGTGACTCAGAATAATATACTCATGCTTCTTATGTTGTTGGTAAGTAATTGGATTCAGATATGCTTATAAAGGGTGAAAACTTCCATGTGCTTGTTTTCCTAGGATTCGATCTCATGAAATTTATGGAACGTTCTTGTATACTTGTATACTATTGCAATTAAACTATCGTTGATTGGAAACCTGTTGAACCTTTGTTAACTGTAGTTAGGGTTTCGGTGTAGTGTGGTAATGAAGTAATCTTGCCACTTCAGGTTGTAGGTGGATTGGGGGTTTGGTCATTTCGAGGCTATGCATAATTGTGGTTTGAAGAAAATAAAATTATTCAGTGGAGTTGGGATCCAAAGGAGAAAGGGTATTTTGTTATCATATATTGTTTTGTTCTTATCCAGAGTTGGAAAGTCATTCACTCGCTCGAGCTGGAGGAGGAAGGAAGCTGGGGTTTCTATTGTAGTGATTTTTGGTGTAATTACACGGGAGTTGATCCAATGGTTGTGCAATTGCACTCCAAGCAACATATCCTTTTTTGTATTCTAACATTATTGTAAAAATTACAGTTTTTGAACTTCAAAAATTGGAAAACTTGCTTCCAAAACATGTCGAAGGTGATCTTAAACACATTGATAGACGCTTGTCTAAATCCATACCCTTAAGAATTAATATGGGCCATGAAGGTGTCCTCAGTTGCATCATTTTCGAAATAAAGCCATATTTGATGGCAATTGCTTCCTTCTAAAATCTTTACCATTGTAGACAACATTTCTCACCCACCCCGACTTTTTTTATGTATTCACAATGCAGGTAACTAGGAGTGGGAATGAATTCATAGTGAATCCTGAGAAGGGATTTATTTATGGACATGGAAAGGGAACATGAACGTTTATGTATATGGGAAGGAATTCATTTTTTAATTTGCTGTAGAACTTCATTATTTGGCTTTCTTGTTTGGATTTTGTAGGATCTTGGAAGAGTTTAGGGGGTCTTAGAAAGTGATGAAAATGCAGAGAACAAGAAACATAAGGTCGACCATAGGCCTGCTTACAGTAATTATGGAGCTCCCATGAGAAGATTCAGAAATGAAGCATCCAACGTTGAGTTTGTTTCGGTCATCAAGAATCTCAAGGACCGTGTACCTCTAGATAAGGTGAAACAAATATTAAGTGTAAATGGGTAGATGATTCCTACTCTAATGAAGTCATTTCCCAAAGATGGTAAGCCTGTATATGGGTGTTGTTCATTTTTTGTGGTAGGAATTCATGTCAGAATTCAATGTGACGTAGTACTCTAAATTTTTCCTATCATTTTTTTTGAGTTTGTCATTTCTCAAACAATAGCATGCTTAGACATAAATTATGTCTCAATTATCAAGGTTGGTCGCCACTCAAAGTAAGGGGGGAACATGTCAATCATGTTGTTCCTCCTCCATGTTCAAGTGCTAGGGTTAGTACTCTTTCTATTGGAAGTGGAGCTTCCATCAACGTAAATAGAGTTCCAACAATAACAAAATAAAAAAATACAAGACAAAAACAATTTGAAATTAAAAACACATCGAACCATTTTTTGAAAATTTTCATTTTGTTCTTAACACAAAATTTTCATTGTGCTAACATACAGATTGTGATTTTAACTAACTTATGGATTTTTATTTTAACTTACTTCCCATGTTAGCTGGGAGAAAGTGGAAGGTCGGATTGTTGAGGGCATCCTCAACTTGTTGCGGGTGACATTCCAAACACAAAGGGAACATGGACATGACAACTTGTTGCGGGTGACATTCCAAACACAAAGGGAACATGGACATGACAGATGTAGCTAAGTAACCTCAGCTGGAGCATAGCACAAGAACATGGTGAGGGTAGACGTAAGGTTCACACCACCCTGTGTGAATTGTGCTTCTCTTTTACACAGTATTTTTTTACAGAGTAGGTGCAGAATCGATCTAGTGAAGAGAGGGAATTGAGAATACCTCCATGATAGTGTATCCCTTTAATAGTTTAAGGGGATTAGTTTAAGGAGGATACCTAGACTCACTAGCTCTATTGAGGTGTAAGACATGCAAGAGACTAGGTGCAAGTGGAGGGCACTTGGCAGCCTCACGAGAGACACCAAACTGAGTTAAGTTATGCATGGGAAAACATGAAACATTTAACATTGGGAATTAATGCTAACTTGAAAGTTAGCATTAATTCACCTTGCTTCCTGAATATCTAGTTTATTTAGTTTCCAGTCTCCCATTTTCCAAGTTTGAAGCCATTTTCCTTGATATGAGGCCAAATAAGGCCTCAAACTTAAAAATTACGGAAAAATACATAAACGTGAATTGCAAATTGTATGAAATGATTAAAACTTTGGTGTAAATGCTCTATTTCCATGCAGATATTAATAGATCTAAGGAAAATCAATTACTAATAGTCTCTCGACTAATAAAACTATATCAAATAGTATAATTTATAAAAACATATGAAACAAACTAAACATAATGAATTATTAAGGATTATGCATTTTTGTATTTACTAAAATTATATCAAATAATATAATTTTTGAAAATATATAAAATATTTTAGCACTCAAGTTGTTGGGTAGAGGGGTTCCTTGTTCCAACAATTTGTTCATTCAATTTTATTAGTAGGTACACTAATCAATTAATGAAAATGTGTTTCACTAAAAACCTTAAAAATATATTATTATTATTATTATTATTACTTAAATTTATGATAAACCATTTGTTCATTCAATTTTATCCATATATACACTAATCAATTAATATAAGTGTGTTTCACTTAAAATTTGAATCTTCTATTTATTCAATTTTATCAATATGTACACTAATCAATCAATATAAATATGTTTCACATCATTTTTTTTTTTAGTTTTTCACAAGTGAATAATATTCTTACATAAATTATTCGTATTAGTTAATTAACCTTGAATTATTGGTATTAATTAATTAGCCTTGCACAAGGTTTATGGATTAAAATTTTCCAATTAAATTTTTTTAAGATTGGTTATGTTATTGAGAATTTCTAACTTACATTTAGAGGTGGCAATGCAATATGGATTAAAATTTTCCAAATAATTTTTTTTAAGATTGGTTATGTTCTTGAGAATTTCTAACTTACATTTAGAGGTGGCAATGCAATATGTACTTGAATATTTAGGTTTTTTTTAAGTGATGCGTCCATTTCATAACATGGGTTCCTAAGTAATGAAATATATTAATAATATATTTATACATATTTTTTACATCAGAAAAATGATAATGGTTAGAAATTCTTTTAAAAATATTTAAGTCTATACCCAACTCAACAAGCAAAAGCTCTTGGAGCCTTTCTTTATCTTATGCTAATGGTAATCTTCCTACAACGCTATCCACACTCCTGATCCTTGAGCCTTTCCTTATCTGATGCTAATGGTGGAATTCCTGTAACACTATCCACACTCCTCACACAATCTAGTATATAAAGATCCCTAGTCCACATTCAATTCACAATCTAGTATATAAAGATCTCTAGTCCACATTCAATTTAAAAAGAAACAAGTGGAGTTGCAAAGGGCAGCAGCCCTGCCAATTGTGGTACAGTAAATCTGTGTTCACGAGTGTGAGGTATTGAGAGTAAATCTGTTTTCACGAGTGCGAGGTCTGCCAATTGTGGTAGACTAAATATGTTTCCACGAATGTGAGGTATTGAGGGAAGGTACGTGGACGATCTAGGGTTTCAGATCTTCCAACGGATTGTGGTAGAGTAAATCTATTTCCAGGAATGACGACAGGTATATCGATGATCTTAGGTTTCAGAACCTCCAGTAGAGAATAGTAAAAAATGAGCTAGCAATGATGATTTTGAGTGTCTCCATTCACTTTTTTATTTCTAGAACATGGCCCATACCTTATTTTGGTGTACATAAGTTGTATAAGTTAGTATTGGATTTTTTCATTACATATTTTTTCATATTAAATTATATTCTAATTTGAAATTGTACATTATATTCTAATTTGAAATCGTATAGAAATATTGATACAAACGATTTTTTCATTACATATTTTTTTCATATTAAATTGTATTTTAATTTGAAATCATACATATATATTGATACAATAGTTTAAAGAATGTCAATGATGTGTTTTATTATTATTAAAAATAAAGCATAAGATAAAGCAAAATAGATTTTTGTCTAGTACAATCTCGTGCCATTTTTCATATTATTCTCACATAAGGTATACCTTGGTGAACTAGTTATCTTTGCATTTTTCATATTATTCTCACATAAACAAATAGCTTGGTTAAAACAATATTTATGAGTTTAAAGCAAAGACTTCTAATTCATTGTTCTCATTTAAGAATTTATCGATATTGTGAGTATAGGGATCACACTTGGCCTGAGCCACACCAACTCTTAACATGGTTGGATTTTTTGTCCCTGCAGGTTTCGAACCGGTGACTTTTCAACACGGAGTGGCTTAACAACACACTCCATCACCGACTGTCCTACACCTCGGGGACGTATTCTTATCGATATTGTGAGTACATATATTTTTTATTCTCCAAAAGTTGTTGCTAGATTTAATGATGAAATTCTTGAATCCCTTTCCTAAATTTGAAAGCTAGGTATCACTATGGATTCTTAGGAAGTAAAGGGTGTTTAAGGAACCATTAGATGTGCATTTTTTAAACATGTTTTTGTATGCCACTACGTTAACATTGAGATGATATGGTTATCTTTGCAAGAATATAGATTTGCGAATATAACACAATTGAGGGAAAAAGTAATTGCACATTATTTGTTTAGGAAATGCATGAGATAAGATTGATTCATACCCACTTAAAAAAAAATTCATTGATTTGAACAACTAAAAGGGTATATTTGCAATAGAAGTTAGTAGGACTACCTATAGCATCATCTATGGTTAGATATTGAATACGATTTGTTTGTCATGATGGTTCAATAGACTTAAACCATAAATTTCTTTGGCCAATACCAATCATCACTTTAGTGATCGGATTAGTTGTAATTGAATACTCTAAAAATTATATTAAATTATTGAAGAAAATATGATTAAAGCGAATTTTCATATAATAATAAATCCAAAACATAACTATGCATAAACTGGCCTTTTATATAAAAGATATGCAGATATGCTTTTTAATAGTTTTCACGCCCATTGGAGATATGTTTGAGCTAATGTCCTTTTCATGCATTGGATAGAGATTAACCACCAGTCCACAACAATCGCATATTATTTGTATGAAGCAGCACTATGAATCCAATATGTCTGTTTCCATCTTGGAGTATGATCTATAATGTTGATTCCTTGATTCGTCGACGTTAGTTCCTCCCTTTTGAGTATAAGCACAACCACAAACATAGGTATCAAAGTAAGTGCTCCTTCACTTGGTTCCACATTTAGATTAAGAGCCATTTGATCCAAGAGTAGCACCACGGTAAGTGGGAGAGGTTAGAGAAGGAGAAACAGAAGCACCAAAAGTAACGGTTTCAATGCCAATTCCATTTTGAAAGCCAGTGCCAAGTGCCTTCCCTTCCTATATTGCTACCAAAGAAGTCTTTGCCCTGGCTAGTGGTGGTGCTTCCACTCAGTACACTGAATCAATCGCTTCTTTTGAAGAAATCCCTTTCCCATGTTACATAATTTATTTGAGGGGTAGGTTGGTGAGCTTCAGGGCTTGGGCCCTTCTCATTGGCATGAACTCATAGGTACAAGGATTGAACTCGTAGGTAGAAGGATTGAGACGTCCTCATACTCATTCCCTTCTTTCTTCTCAGAGAGGAGCGTCTCTCCTCATACGCCATGATCTGGGGGATTATATTAAGGTTGTGGGCGTGACTTAGCACATCTCCCATCCCCTTATTTTGGTAAGTATATTATTTCTAAAGCATATATAGAATTTTTTTTGTTCAGTCATACGAGTAAAAAAGTTTTTTAAATATACATATTTAGAGAATTCACCGTGGTGGAGAAACAAGATGCAATTTGCGTTCTTATTTGGAGAAATTTGCATCTGAATATCTATATAGGATGCATCTAGAAAAGAGAGGGGGCGGAAAATAGATCAATATTTACTCAAAAATATATTTCTCTAGTCTTCGGGATGGGTGTCTTCCTACTACACCGAGCTATCCTTTGTTGGAAATATTAATTACAACTTGTGACATTCACACTCATGGAAAACACAATTGTTTAGTTGGTCTTACACATCAAGCAAGAGTGTTAGCAGGAGTTTATTAAAGAGCCAATCTTTATCTTTTACGAGCTCTGTTATGCATATAAGAGTCAATCGAAATTTAGTGTTGTCTTAATTTTTTTCAGTCAGTTTTACTTTTACAGGAAGTTTTGGTCTTCAGTCTATATCTATATATGTTTGAGTCTATAGGTAGTCGAGAGACACAGACAAAGAGAATAGAGTCGATAGTTAGCAGTGGCAACAACTATAATGAGTCAAGAAGTTTGAGAGCTCAAGATCTGGTTTTGCAAGTTTGCAGAAGTTTTTTCAAAAGTTGTTGGAGATGAAGCTCGACATAGTTTTGTATTATGTATTAGCGCACAATGCCCAAGTTCTTAATATCAAGTATTTTATGTGTTGACATATTCATGTGTATTTCTGAGTTTTTGTTGAGAAAATATCTTCTCTTTGTTTATGGTCAAGCTTAAGTTCATAGTTTATGTGTTGAGAGTAGCACAATGACAATAAATTGTTTGTTAAGCGTTATCATCACAACATGTAGCCATTTGAGGAGTCTAACAACTACGCGGTAAGTCCTAAGAGTTCAGTGACAAAGAATTTAACTGCACAGTCTTTCGCAACTGCGCTGCACAGAGTTTGTCTGGGCTATGTAGATCCAAGATTTTGTATCAGAGTAGGTTTATCAGAAAAACAACTCTATTGTAAGGTGAAATATGGCTTCTACTTCAAATATACAACCTCCCACTTTCACAGGAAAAAAAATATGAGTTATGGTCCTTGACCATGAAGGCGTTATTCTGGGGTTAATATGCATGGAAGATAGTCGAGAATGGCTATGTGGAACCAACAAATCATGCAACATACAATACACACACAAGATGAGAATGATTCTTTGAAAGATCAAAGGAAGAAGGATGAAAAGACAATGTTTTACATACATCATGTCATGCGTGAGAGCATACTCCCAAGAGTTGCATCAACAAAACAAGCCAAGGAGGCATGAGACATATTACAAACATCTTATCAAGGTATGGAAAAATTCGAGACTTCAAAACTACAAATTCTTAGAAGAGATTTTGAAACTCTGTCAATGAAGGATTCAGATTCAGTAGATTCATTCTACACTCATGTTATTGGCATGAAAATCAGATTAAGTCTCATGGATAAACCATAGAGGATAGGAAGGTGGTTGAGAAAGTACTCAGGAGTCTTCCTCCTAAATTTGATACCCTAGTTGTGACTTTAGAAGAGAATAAAGACCTGAGTCAGTTTAGTCTAGATGAACTGCAAACCTCCCTCATTAATCATGAAAACAAAATAAATAGGTCAAATATGTCATTATAAAATGCATTTTCCGTGCAGTCATCTATAATCTGAGCAAGAGGAAGGGGGAATGCTAACTCTAGAGGAAGAAAAAAGAGTTATACTAGAGGTGGACACAATAGTTGTCCTAGAAGTATTGGTGGAAGAAGTCAAAATACAAATAATAGTCAACCAAGTAATAAAAAATTTGATAAGTCAAAGATTCATTTCCATTACTGTGAGAAGTATGGACATTATGCATATGAGTGCAGAAAGAGATAGTATAATCAAAACAACAAAGGACAATATCAGTCAAACAACAGAAATAGTCCCTCCATCCCTATGTTTATGGCATGTGCTGAAGAAATGCATATAGTTTCACCAGTAGAATGCAATGTTTCTAAAGAAAGTCCATGTGACATATGGTATCTATATTCAAGTTCAAGTAATCACATGACATGAAACTTTTAATTTTTTTCTAGTTTGGATAAGTCAGTCTAAACTAAATTTATACTTGGAACAGATATCTGAGACACTGTCTTAGGCCAAGGCAGTATTAACATTTTGACTAAATAAGGAGAGAAAAAAATTATGCCTGATGTACATTATGTTTTTGGTCTAAAGCATAATTTGATGAGCACACGACAATTGTTACAGAAATGATACATGATCCAGATGGATCTCGGTGGCCATCCACCTTTTTCATTGAATCACCATTTTGAGCCCGTGGTTTTGATAAACCATGACATTCACCCTTTTGATGGGAAATGTAATGTAATGTCATCTTCATTTGTTAATTATAGACATCATGTAATGGTTTTATGTACATGCCTACAACATAGCATTAATGCATTGGATCCCATTACAACTCTGCAGTTAAGCGTGCTCGGGCTAGAGTAGTACTGGGATGGGTGACCACTCGAGGAGTACTAGTATTTTACATGCATATGACATTTTATAAATTTAGTCCAATTTATCCCACATGCATCATGGGAATTGTTTTCCTCTCACTCTCTCATATATAATTGAGGCGAAGGAGGCCCTTTAAGAAGACAATGGAGTGTGATGTAAAGCTTCTTGTGAATGAAGCGTATCCAACATCTCTTTGTTTTTAGAGATAGGCTGCCCTATTTTTCCAGTTTGTGTTCTACAGTGTTTTTCTATCTTATTCAGTAATAGAAGTTGGGTTTCACTATATTTCAATGTTCTCTTCTATATTTTTGTGTATTTCGTTGTTATATCTCGGTTATATTTCTTCCTTCATGTCATTCTCAAAATAATCCAGATCAGGTCTTAGAGTAGGTCCATGATGAGGTCAGGGTATAGATATTTGGGTCTCGAGCTAGTTTTACTTGAGGACAACCACTCTTTCTAGCCCAAGCAACCTCCCATGGTAGAAGAAAAGAGAGATGACAGAGCAGAAGATCCTTTCAAGACATTGCTTGAGGAAGCCCTCGTGCGAGAAAGGAACAAGATGATAGACAACTTTGCTCATATCCTTCCAAGACTACCAATGGTGACAACCGAGGCATCTTTGACAAGCAACAATTTTGCAAGTGCGATGCCCTTCAAGGTACAAGTCAATTTTGATATCCCTTTATTTGAAGGCCATATAGTTGTATATGCTCTAGAAAAATGGTTGAATCTGCTAGAAGGTTATTACTCTATCCAAAATTTTCCCGACAATGAAAATATCACCTTTGCACTCCTTAAATCCCTTCCCCATGTCAGATCTTGGTGGGAAGATTACTGGGAGAGGTAAACCACAGATGAATCTACACTATTTGGGAGAGAACCCACTTGGCCGACCTTTGTAGATGCCCTAAAGGAGGATTTATACCCGGTTAGAAACTATGATGACCAATACATGAGATGGACAACTTCGCGTCAGAAGTACACCAACATCTTTCATACCTTGCACTCAAATTTGGGTATCAAAGACTTTGAGCGACACCTAGTTTTGAAGTAACGTAGTGGTCTACATAGGTACATCCAAATAGAGATGGATTTCTTGGACATATCCTCACTGGGAGCTTATTATCAATATGCAATCAAAATTGAGTAGAAATTCAAGCAACAAAGTAAGTGGGAGAAGCATGGACAGTGAAAGGAAGACCAACCTCAAGAGAGCCAGTCCCAGATGCAGGCAAAGAAGGGTAACGAGAAGTCTAAGAAAGACACTGGAAAGTAGTGTGATTTCCACAATATCCCTTGGCACAACACTAATGAATGTCGCTCAATACAGTCATTGGTGAATGAGCTCAAAGATAAAGACCTAAACCCCAACTTGGACCCTAATTCAAAAAATGATAAAACAAGACAAATCCTTGATGCATAACCCATTGTTACTTTCACAACTACAAAAATCCAACCAGAAGAGGATCCTGAGGAGGGTGAGAGACTCTTCCATTCACATATGTGGGTGAAGGGGATCCCACTGCATTTTATTGTTGATAGACGAAGCCAAAAGAAAATCATCTCAGCAAAGGTTGTCAAGTAGTTGGATTTGCCAACAACACCACACCCACAACAATAAAACATGGTGTGGGTTCTCCAGGGTCAATATCTTCGTATCAGCCAACAATGTCACATGTCCTATGGCATCAAGCCCTTCGAGGATGACGTATTATGTGATGTTTCCCCACTGGAATTCTGTGATTTTCTATTAGGCCAACCATATATGTGGAGGCGTCATGATATTTATGAGTCTCGACCCCGTAGCGTCATTGTTACTCTGGGGGGTCAACTATATAGGATACCCAAAGAGTTTAAGCTATTGTCCCACCAAAACAATGCCACAAAGTAATCTCTCATACTGCAATTTTTAGACTCTTCACAATTCGATCATAAGGTGAACAGAAGGACACTGCAACCATTGCAACCTCATCCCAAGACCTTTCTATTCAACAGAAGCAGATCGACAGGATTGTAGAAGAGTACCAAGATGTTCTTCTTGCACCTACGGGGGTGCCTCCACACTACCCAGTCAAGCAAGGTTATAACAGAACTCTTCATAATCGTCATGTTGCATCTTCACTGACAGAGTCCTCCCACACTCAGGTAGATCATGCAGCTAGACTGGTTGAATGGATTCAACCCCTCCAGCAACAGGTTCATGACAACCTTCAACAAGCTAAGCAGGACAACTTCTTCATCAAGGCAAGCATCGCACCAAGCTTCAGATTTAGCAGAAGTCTCCCCGTCTCCCAAGGGAACTTGAGGCAATGGGGACCATTGCTTCTTAAAGGTGGAGGAATTATCTAGATGGATCTCCTATGGCCATCCACCTTTTTCAATGAATCACCATTTTGAGCCTGTGGTTTTGATAAACCATGACATTCACCCTTTTGATGGGGAATGGAAGGTAATGTCATCTTCATTTGTTAATTATAGACATCATGTAATGGTCTTATGTACATGCCTACAACATAGCGTTGATGCATACGATCCTATTAGAAATCCGCAGTTAAGTGCGCTTGGGCTAGAGTAGTACTGGGATGGGTGACCACCCGGGAAATCCTAGTATTTTACATGCCTATAAAATTTTATAAACTTAGTCCAATTTATCCCTCTATGGCATTTTATAAACTTAGCCCAATTTATCCCTCATGCATCATGGGAATTGTTCTCCTCTCACTCTCTCATATATAATTCAGGTGAAGGAGGCCCTTTGAGCAGGGAATGGAGTGTGATGTAAATCTTCTTGTGAATGAAGCGTAGCCAACATATATTTCTTTTTAGAGATAGGCTACCCCATTTTTCCAGTTTGTGTTCTACAGTGTTTTTCTATCTTATTCAGTAATAGAACTTGGGTTTCACTGTATTTCAGTGTTCTCTTCTATATTTTTCTGTATTTCATTGTTATATCTCGCTTATATTTCTTCCTTCATGTCATTCTCAAAATAATCTGAATCAATACATAATCTACATGGAAGATAATCATTGTTGATTATGGACATACAACCATGCAATCAACTTATTGCAAGAATTCATATGACAAGCAAAAAAATGTTTCCATTGACTTTGAAGCCAACCAAGAAGAAACATACAGTGCAAGTTGTCTATGACATAAAATATGCGCATTTTAAAACTAGATTTATAACATAAAGTAAAGAAGTAAGTGCACGCAGTTCCAAGGAATAAACAACTAGTGTGCATAGTTTCAAAGAAGACAGTGGCATAGAGATGCATGCACCATTCTGATACAGACCCTCTTCCCTCCTAGGGCTGAATGAACTCCTGGTCTCTGGATCTTTGTTTATCCTGAGTTGAAATGACTCTTTGGGCTCCAGATTGAACCCAAAACGACTACACATAGGTCCCTTTGTCCTCTTTAGGCACAGGCCCTGTGATACTCACACCTCTTTGTCCGCATGCTCTGGAGCTCTTCAATTTTCGGGGACTAGCTCCTTTACACTAGCCCCCTCCTTCGATATACCCCTGGTCTATAACCTTGCGAAAATGTGCATTTGTAGGCGCTAGCTTCCTTTTCACTAGCCCCTTCTTACATGTTCCCTTGGGCGACAACTTCACATGACCGCACGACTACCCATTAAATCTCACGCTCCTTCAATCCCTGAAATACTATGGGACCATCGATCTCACGATATTGATGGTACCTCTGGATTGATGGTTCAGATCTTCCCTCTCCAAATCCATGGACCATATCTGTCTCTTCGAATCAACAATTGTGCTACTGCTTCGGGATTTTGGCCTCCTCAACCAGATCAACGGTCCTTTGGCCCCCTTCTTGATTAATTGTCGGGATCTCTTCTCCGGGTCTTTAGAACTTTCCTCCTTCGCTTTTCTACAGAGTCCTATATCTGGCGCCGCGTGTCCTCTTTCACATCAACGAATCTCATTATTTCCAGGATTTCGGCCTTTGGTGTTCTCAAATCTTAACAACCACAAATCTCCGAAGAGAAATGTTCCGGAGTGATGGATCTTCTGACACCTGTCCTCTCTTGATCCAACGACTGTTCAATGGCTATCTAACGGAGTGAATATTTTTCCTTCATGTGTCCCTTCATAGATCAATGATCCACATGCTCCCTTTGGGATCAACAACCCTTAATCATTTCAGCCTTCGACGCTTCAAAACTTTATGAAACTTCTTTCCATAAAAACCCCGGAGTAGAATCCTCCGAAGTCCACGATTTGGTGACACCTATCCTCTTCCATATCGACGAATATTGTTTTCTTCGGCTGTTCGGATCTCCATAGCTTTGGCTCTTTGGTCTTCGGGAGTCTGAACTCCTATGCACTCATTTATCCTAGAGTGCTTTCACCTGGAATCTCATATCTGTTGACAACTGTATCCTCACAGATCGATGACCCTCGGCTCTTTGGCTATTTGGGGTTCAGATGTTTCAACATTCCATCCTCATCTTTCTCTTGATATCGCGACTTTCCGACACATGTCCCCCCGAATCTCACGGTTCAGATTCCCCGGCTCTTCGGCCCTTCGGGCTTCAGAAGTTTCAAACTTCTGGGCGCTCGTTCCTCCCGGAGCGTCTTCACCCGAGATGGATGGATTTTTGCCACGCATCCTTCCAGATGATGGACGGTCCCAAATGAATTTGGGACTTCGAGACATTTATAATTCCACTCTTCAATATGTGTGCACAATGTTAAGGCTCGTGTGCCTCCATTCAGATCCAACAATTATTGATCCTTTGCGGTTTGATCCAATGGATGGGATCTGTTCTTCTCCTTTACACTTCCTCTATTCACTAGATGTAGATATAATGCTCATGCTCCCTTCCACAATTGATCAGATGGTTGTTGTCGCTCCTCCCCCTGAGCTTTTGACTTCTTCCGCCTTGGAAGAGTTTCGTCACTGTTCAAAGGTCTTGACCTTTGAACTTTCTCTTGTGAACCCGACTATCTCAGTCTCGCTTGCACTGTTGAAAGCGATATTTCTTCTGAGCTTTAGGACTTAGAATAAGTACATCACCCATGCGTTCCTTGTGTTATCCATTCTGAGCTTGATCTCCTTGAAGATTTTGATCTCCCACGCACACCTTGCATTTTGGGATTTTGTCAAACTCAGATCCGAAGGATTTCTTGAAAATAAATTATTCTCGCCCTCCTGGCGTTCTCCTTGCTCGATGCACACCTTGCAGAGATTCTTCTATAGAGTATTAAGTAACTTTCTTCTTCTTGAACTCAACACAGAGTTCTTTCTATGCACACTTACACTCGCTCGATGTCCTCTTGGTAGAGATCTACAGAGTTCTCAGTAACTCTTCTTCTCTCTGAACTCGACAAAGATTTCTTCCTGTGTACTCCTTACACTTTTGTTGATGAAGGTTCAACGGTATACCTCCTGATATTTCCTTGAGGTTAACTCACCTCTGTCAACGCACTCCTTGCGGACTGTGTGCACTCCTTGCACTTGGAAACTCTAAGACGAGAAACAATTGAAACTCATACAATAATTCACTAGTTCATACATTCCAACATGAATGACATATAAAATCATAACAATGAATACAAATACATAAACACACCATATGCAGGAAAAATTGGTTTTCTATTATCTTCGTGTGTTTAGATAGATGTTTACAAAAACTGGACTACAACAAAGTCCCAGGTCTCTCAAGCTCTCTCTCAGAACTATTCTACCTCCTAAGTCTCCTAAGACTCTCTCTACCTGAGATCTCTCTCTCAAGTATCCTAATTACAAAGCAAGGGCTCCACAAGCTTATCCTCACCACTGCCTTAGTTCTATCGCTATCTCAGTTACAATACCATACTCCTATGGCTACATTCCAATAATGTTTATCCAGACCTGACTACGATATGGACCTGCTACAGGTAACCATTTAAGGCAGCCTTGTCCACTACCTATACAAAGGCATGGCCTGGCATTTATCAACCTTACAACACGAAATCCATATAGGATCAGATTTAAAATTGAAAAATGGGAGGGTCGCTGCCTCTCCCTTTCTCCATTGTGCATCTGCGTGTTGGCATGATGGTGCATTACTGAGGTGGAGCAATGCTCCTGCATCATACTCCACTTCTAGGAAAAACATGAGCTCCTCTTCTCCAGTGTTGAAATCCTCCTGGATCCCAAAATCTTCCTTGGAGTTCTCCTCTTACTCCTCTTCATCCATGCCACTGCTGCTGTTGTGTTCTCTTATTCTTCTTTCATGTTTCTATGGAAATTTATCCTCTATTTAGCTCTCCTTTTCTGACTGCTTATTGCGTTGACCTCATCATCATCTTCCTGATCTCCTCTATCACCTTGTCCAGCTGCTCCAATGGATGGCTCTTATTATGAAGTCTTCTCGGCTACAACTCTACCTTATCAGTGGGTAGAGCATCTTGATCCCCCATGCCGTCTTTACTTCCCCTTGTGGCACTAGTTTTCCACTCGGCTGCAGACTCCAATTCTGTAGTCTCATCATTGAGTTGTTGTTCAACTCCTCCTTCTGACAACTTTTCTTCTACCAGTTCACTTGCTGGCATATCTCCATCTTCCTTTAATTGCTCACCTGGCTGGTATGTTCCTCCATCTGTCTCCAACTTAGCCTATTGGATATGCCTACTTCTATCCAGGATTTCCAGTTCATCATGCAGCTCAACAAAGTCTATGATGTCTACTTCCTCTTCTGCTATAGGCTCCAGTGCTGCAGTCATCTCTTGGTCAGCTTCCTGGCTAAAAAATTTGAGAAATTCTGTTGAATGTTGTTCTCCTGAAATTTGCATGACTCTCTTCTGGCAGCCATTTGTTGGTTTTGGATTGTCCAACCAATCCTCCAACATCCTCAATTCTATCTCCCATTGAGTGATCATTTCAATTGTGTTCTCCTCTTCTTCTTCTCCTTGGGAAGATCCTGATACCTTCTCCTTCATCATGACAATCACCGCTGAATGTCCTTCCCCTGCTATTGCACTTTCATCATGTGCACTGGCCTTCACTTGGTTGTTTGGTAGGAATTATTTGATCCCTCCAATGATCAAAATATTCTTCTCATCCTCCTCCTAGATGGTGAGATTTTTTAACTTTTCATCAACTTCATTCACATGGTCTGCAAACCCACATGAATCTTCACCTATCAACAATCCTTGCTGATATGAACTCTCAATAGAGTCCGTGAGACTCTGAAACAGTCTCATCTCTGCCCACCTGAAAATTTGGGACTTATCTCCTTCCCACCTGGAAGTCTATGAGATCAATTGATCCCATCTCATTACCCACCTGGAAATTTTAACTTTCAACATTGATCCTCTGGCTGTATGAGACCTTCCACTGATCTTTTTCTATTTCCCACCTGGAAACTTGAAAGTCCATTTCTTCCCACCTGACAATTTGTGAAATCTTCATTTGATCTCACCTCCTCCTCATCACTAAGGTTCCTTCCAGTTTCTGGTCCACAGATGTGAACCACTTCCTCTTCATCTCTGAGGTTTTTGACATACCTCAACCACGTCTTTAACAAATGTTTCTTTCCTCTAGTCAACAATCTCTTGACTGACCACTTCACCTTCTTATTCATGGAGCACTCATACACCCAATGTGCTTTAGAAGTTTGCTGCATCCTAAATGTCAGTTGTTCCATCCTCGCTCTTATCTCATTAAGCTCCACATCCACCTCTGGATTGAATTTCTTCTTGCAGCCTTCTCTTCGACCACGCTCATGGACTTCAATAGCCATTTCCACCTTCTACCCGCCTTCCTGGCAAGCCTATGGATTAATCCACATTTGAGAGCATCTCCATATTCTCTTACATCTCGCCTGGTTGTTTAAATTTTTGTTGTTGTGCTCGTGCAACAACCTCCTCACAGAGGATCAATACCCTACTTCCTTGACCTGCTGACTACAGGCAAACTTTAACTTATGATACCACCTGATGTTATCGGATTACCTCATTTTACTGTCTTGCCCTTTTCTTGCTGACTGCAAACAAATTTTAGCTCTCCCCTCTTTCTCTTTCGCCTGAAATCTACAGTCGAAAACCAGCTCTGATACCACCTGGTATCAAAGAATCTCCTTTACCTCCTCTCTACTATAGAATTAAAAAACAATCTGAGATCTGATACTACCTGATGTAGACCCCCTTCCCTCCTGGGGCTACGCGACCTCCCAGTATCTGGATCTTTCTTTCTCCTGGCTCCAGACTGAACCCAAAACAACTACACACAGGTCCATTTTTCCTCTTTAGGCGTAGTCCTTGTGATACCCACACCTCTTTGTCTGCGCACTCTAGCGCTCTTCAATTTTCGGGCACTAGCTCCTTTACACTACCCCCTCCTTCGATATGCCCCTGGGCTATAACATTGCAGAAATGTGTGTTTGCAGGTGCTAGCTCCCTTTTCACTAGCCCCTTATTACATGTGCCCTTGGGCGACGACTTCACATGACCGCCCAATTACATGTTAAAGCACACGTTCCTTCAATCCCCGGAATGCTATGGGACCGTTGATCTCCCGATCTTGACAATACCTATGGATTGATGGTTTATATATTCCCTCTCCAAATCCATGGACCAGATCTGTCTCTTCAAATCAACGGTTGTGCTCCCGCTTCAGGTATTCGGCCTCCTCAACCAGATCAACGGTCCTCTGGCTCCCTTCTTGATTAACGATCAGGATCTCTTCTCCGGGTCTTAGGACCTTTCCTGCTTTTCTTTTCTCCAGATTCCTAGATCTGGTGCCGCGTTTCCTCTTTCGCATCGACGACTCTCGTCGTTTTCAGTATTTTGGCCTTCGACGTTCTCAAATCTCAACAACCACAAATCTCCGAAGTGAAATATTCTAGAGTGATGGATATTCTAACACTTGTCCTCTCTTGATCCAACGACTGTTCAATGGTTGTCTAACGCAGTGAATCTCCATCCTCAGCGTGTCCCTTCGTAGATCAATGTTCCACGTGCTCCCTTTGGGATCAACGACCCTTAATCATTTCGACCTTCTGCGCTTCAAAAATTTCTGAAACTTCTTTCCATAAAAACCCCGTAGTGGAATCCTCCAAAGTCCACGATCTGGTGACACCTATCCTCTTCCATATCGACGAATATCATTCGCTTTGGTTGTTAGGCTCTCTGATGCTTTGGCTCTTCAGGCTTTAGGAGTCTCAACTCCTATGCACTCGTTTCTTCTGGAGTGCTTTCACTCGAAGTCTTAGATCTGCTGACAACTGTCTCCTCGCAGATCGATGACCCTCGGCTCTTCGACTATTCACGGTTCGGATGTTTCAACATTCCATCCTCATCTTTCTCTTGATCTCGTGACTTGCTGACACATGTCCCTCTGGATTTGATGGTTCAAATTCCCTCCGGCTCCTCAGCCCTTCAAGCTTCACAAGTTTCAAACTTTTGGGCCCTCGTTCCTCCCTGAGTGTCTTCACTCGAAATGGATGGATTGTCGCCACGTGTCCTTCCAGATGATGGATGGTCCCAAATTACTTCTAGACTTCAGACCTTTACGATTCCTCTCTTCAGTATGTGTGCACAATGTTAAGGCTCGTGCACCTCCATCCAGATCCAATGATTGTTGATCCTCTGTGCTTCGATCCAATGGATGGGATCTGTTCTTCTCCTCTACACTTCCTTTGTTCACTGGACGTAGATCTAACAGTCCAGGCTCCCTTTCACAACTGATCAGATGGTTGTTTTCGCTCCCCCCCCTAATATTTTGACTTCTTCTACCTTGGAATAGTTTCATCACTGTTCAAAGGTCTCGGCCTTTGAACTTTCTCTTTCGAACCCTACTATCCGGGTCTCGCTTGCACTCTTGAAAGCAATATTTCTTATGATCTTTAGGACTTAGAATAACTCTGTTACCCACACGTTCCTTGTGTTATCCCTTCTGATCTTGATCTCCTCAAATATTTCAATCACCTACACACACCTTGCATTCTGGGATTTCGTCAAACTCATATCTTAAGGATTTCTCGAAAATAAATTCTTCTCACCCTCCTGGCGTTCTCCTTTCTCGATGCACACCTTGCATAGCTTCTTCTACAAAGTATTCAGTAACTCTGTTCTTCCCGAACTCAACATAGATTTCTTCATGTGCACACTTGCACTCGCTCAATGCCTACTTGGCAGAGCTCTACAGAGTTCTCAGTAAATCTGCTTCTATCTGAAATCGACAAAGAGTTCTACCGGTGTACTCCTTGCACTTCTACTGATGAAGGTTCAAGGGTATCACTCCCGCTATTTCCTTGAGGTTAACTCACCTATGTCAACACACTCCTTGCAGACTGTGTGCACGCCTTGCACTCGAAAAATCTAATACGAGAAACAATTGAAACTCATACAATACATCACCAGTTCATACATTCAAACATTAATGACATATAAAAGCATAACAAAAAAGGAAAATTTCCGAGTAATTTTATGAGGTTCAAAAGTCCCAAAGGCTGGAGTAAAAAAGGGTCGTTGATGAGCAGAGGGACACATGGAGAGTGGAGATTTACTTCGGAGAAAATTCACTCTAGAGGAAAGTGAAGAGTGAAAGCACGAAAAATATCAAACGTTGGAGCGTTGAAGTTCATCTGAGCCATCCGTTGGGATAAAACGCATGGCGAAAGATCTATCACTTCGGAGGATTGATACTCTGGGAGAAATAATGAGGAGGAGCGTTGACCATAAGTCATCTGAAATGGAGTAAAGGATGGATCTCAACAGTCTATCAAGAGGAGCACATGGCGCTTGATATGAAGCTCCAGATACGGATCACTTCGGAAGAAAAAGGTGATGTAACACTCAAAACTCCCGAAGCTAGAGTCCCGAAATAGATCACAGACATTGGTTATCAGAGAAGCACAAACCGTAGATTTGGTCTAGGTGATTTTATGGGTCCGGAGTTCGGGGAAAAAGGAGTAAGATGCATTCAAAAGCATCAAAGGCCGAAGTCATGAAGGGGGATAGCCTAAGGTCATATCTCGTGGTCATATTGAATAATGGCCTAGCGGAGGAGCTAGCACTCACCACTTAGTGTTACCAGAAGCACCCAAGAATGGGGTCGCGGGTGAATTTAGCTGGCGGGGTAACAAACAAGAGCCTGTGTAAACTAATTTTAGGGTCTAACAGAGGCCCGAAGAGATGATTCGGCTCAAGTATTTTGAATATCCTTGTTCAGGAGTTGTGAAACCCCTAGGATAGAAGGGGGGTTGCATCAAGTTGTATCAGAGCCTTATATTTAATTTCTATAGGCATAAGAGACAAAGGAGATAGTTTGATACCATCAAGTGGTATCAGAGCCTCAGATTGTGCTCTTTGTGTGAAGAAAAGGTTGCCACAATTCCACCTAGAAGATGTGTAGAGCCACCTGTAGCAAATAGAGTTGTGGAAAGGGAGATGATAGAATTTCACACCATGTTAGATGCTATGGAGACAACATAAAAGATAGCACTTGATGTTGGATACGTCAGTGATGCAGAGGGCGAAGAAGTGGAAGTTGAAGAAGTTGCAAGAGAGGATGTTGCAGAAGAACGCTTGCTGAAAGCGGTTGTCAAGTTGGGAGTTAGAGAGAAGATAGACATCCCAATGTACAAAGGAAATTTAGATTCTGAAGAATTGTTTGATTGGATAAGATCAATGGACAAGTACTTTGACTATGAAGACGTTGATGAGGAGAAGAAGGTGAAACATGTTTTCACCAGATTGAAGGGACATGCAACACTATGGTGGAATGAACTGCAGGCTGAGAAAGGATGAAAAGGAAAGAAAAAGATCAAGAATTGGGACAAAATGATAGCCAAGTTGACAACTAAATTCATACCCAAGGACTATCAGATAAATCTGTTTAGGAAGTTGCAGAACTCGAGAATGAAGGGAATGACAGTGAAAGATTACACAAAGGAGTTTTACAAGTTGAACATTAGGGTTGGACAGAGATATGAAATCTAGGATGAAAAAAACATGATGACAGTAAGGACAATGGAGGATGCTTATTAGATTTCACTAAAGGAAGAGGAGAAGTTGGCCAAAAAACAGAGCCAACAAATAAGAGAAAGAATTATAAACAGAGGCAAGGAATTTGTCCATGATAAGGCATAGAAGCCCAAGGTTGAGACTGGGAAACCACATAGCCACTCAGAAAGAGGAGGAATTTCTTGAGGAAGACAATATGGTGGTAGAAATTCTTTTCCTCAAGGAAGAGGAAGAGGCAGAGGAGGAGAGGTGAAGTGTTATGCCTGTGGAAAAACAAGACACATGTCTTGGGAATGCCATGAGAGAAAGAAATAAGGAGGAGGTGAAGATCACATTTCAGAAGCGCATAAGCAGAATTTTGAAGCAGAACGTGTAGAATATGGGAAATATTTGATGATGAAGAAGGTTCTCTTGAATCCAGGGCCAGAGGTTGAAAAATCAATGTAGAGGAACAATTTGTTCAGAACTTCTTGCAATACTAAATATAGGGTATGCAAGGGGATAATTAATAGTGGGAGCACTGATAACTTAGTATCCACAGAAATGGTGGAGAAATTGGAGCTGGAGACAACTACACATCCAAATCCATATAGAGTCTCATGGTTGCAGAAAGGACACCAGGTAATGGTAACTAAACAATTCCTAGTTGAATTTAAGATAGGAGGATATAGAGATGGGATTTTGTGTGATGTAATTCCCATGGATGTATGCCATGTTTTGTTGGGGAGACCATGGAAGTTTGACAAAAATTTCATTCATGATGGGAGAAAAAATACTTATACTTTGGAGAAGAATGGTAGGACACACATGTTATTGCCAATAGAGGAAAATAAAGTAAAGGAAGAATTCAACACAAGTATACTTCTCATGAGTGGGAAGGAAATCCTAAGTAAGGTCAAGAAGGAACAAGAGATGAAATTTGTTGTGGTGATGAAACCTAGAGTTTTCCTTACAAATATTTATATGGATGATCTTCCTAAATAATTTCAAGAGCTATTCGAGAATTTTGCTGACACAATAGTGGATGAGTTACCTATCTCATTGCCACCCATCAGGAGCATCAACCATCACATTGATCTAATACCAGGAGCAAGTCTACCGAACAAAGCAACATATATATTATCACCTCAAGAGAATGAGGAGGTAAAGAGACAAGTCCAGGATTTGATGGACAAAGGTTTAGTCAGAGAAATCTTGAGTCCATGCACAATACCAACTATGTTGAGTCCGAAAAAGGATGGAGGATGGAGAATGTGTACAGACTTAAGATCCATAAACAAGATCACCATCAGGTACATAGTTCCTTTGCCAAGGATGGATGACTTAATGGATTGTTTGAGTGGAGCAAATTATTTTTCAAAGATAGGCCTAAAAAGTGGATATCACCAGATAGTAATGAGAGAAGGTGATGAGTGGAAAACAAACTTCAAAACAAATGAAGGGTTGTATGAGTGGCTTGTTATGCCATTTGGATTAACAAATTCCTCGAGTACTTTTATGAGGTTGATGAATGAGGTATTGAAAGATTTCATTGGTAAGTTTGTGATTGTATATCTGGATGATATATTAGTTTTCAGTAAAACTGAAGAAGAGCATTTGAGACGTCTGACATTAGTAATGAGGAGATTGCAGCAGGAGAAGTTGTTGATAAATCTAAAGAAGTCCTCTTTTATGAAGACATAAATTATTTACTTGCGTTTTGTGATCTCTTCAAATGAATTGAAGATGGATCTAGAGAAGGTGAGAGCAATCAGAGAATGACCATCACCAAGAAGAATATTCAAGGTGAGAAGCTTCCATGGATTAACATGTTTCAATAGGAAGTTCATTAGAAATTTCAGTGGAATTTGTACACCAATATTAGATATAGTGAAGAAGAGACACAAGGATTTTAAGTGGACAGAAGAAGCTAAGAAAAGATTCAGGATATTAAAGGAGAAGATAACAGAACAACTGATTTTGGTCTTGCCAGATTTTGGGAGGACATTTCAAGTAAGATGTGATGCTAGTGGCGTTGCAATTGGAGCAGTATTGAGCCAATATAATAGGCCTGTTGCATATTTCAATGAGAAGTTGAATGATGCTAAGATAAAGTACTCCACATATGATAAATAATTTTATGCAATAATTCAATCCTTGAAGAAATGGAGGCACTACCTTGTTCCAGAAGAGTTTGTTTTATATAGCAATAATCAGGCTTTACAATTCATTACCAGACATGAGAAGTTAAATCAGAGACATGATAAGTGGATAGAGTTTATTCAAAATTTCACTTTTGTCATTAAACATATTTATGGAAATTCTAAGAAATTTGTTGATGCATTAAGCATGAGATGTCTAATTCTGCAGGAATTTCAAGTGAAAACCTTAGGGTTCGAACACCTTAAGGAGATGTACATTGATGATCTAGATTTTAAGGAGGCATATGAAGCATGTGAAAAACCTGTTCTTAGAGACAAAAGTCAGTGGAAAAAGTATTTGATTCAAGATGGACTATTGTTTAAAGGTTTCCAATTGTGCATACCAAAGTTCTCAATGAGAGAAAATCTGTTGAAGGAAAAAATAGTGGAGGTCTAGTAGGACATTTTGGCCATGACAAGACATTTTCACAGTTGAACAGTTCATACTATTGGCCATGTACGAGGGAAGAAGTGAAGAAATTTGTAAACAGATGTAATATTTTTCAGTATGAGAAAGGAAAGAGATAGAACATTGGATTGTATCAACCATTGCCTATTCCAAATAGTCCTTGGGATGAATTAAGCATGTATTTTGTGTTGGGATTGCCAAGAACACAAAGGGGAAGTGATTCCATATTTTTTGTAGTTGATAGATTCTCGAAGATGGCATGCTTTATTCCATGCCATAAAATTAATGATTCAACACAAATTGCAATTTTTTTTCAAGGAAGTTGTGAGACTTCATGGGTTGCCTAAGAGTATTATCTCAGATAGAGACACTAAATTTGTTGGTTATTTCTGGAGGACATTGTGGAATACGACCAGGACATAATGTATTTTAGTTCAACATATCACCCTCAAACGGATGAACATAATGAGGTGGTAAATCAGAGTTTAGGAAATTTGTTGAGGAGTCTAGTTATTATACATCATAGTCGGTGGGATCAAATTTTGTCACAAGCAGAGTTTGCATACAATGACTCACCGAACATGAGTACATGAAAGAGACCATTCCAGATAGTATATGGGATGAATCCAAGAGGATTATCAGAGTTGATAGATCTGGAGAAGAATGAATTCATAATCACTGGAGCAGAAGACTTCGCTGCAGAAATGCGGAAGCTTCACAATCAGATCAAAGAGCAGATGTAGAACAACAACAAAGAATATAAATGCAGAGTTGCTCAACATTGGATAAAACATCAATTTGAATTGGGATATCAAGTTATAACACATTAGGAAGGAAAGGTTCCCAAGGGGAACATATAACAAACTAAAGCTGAAGAAGATAGGACCATGCAAGATCCTAAGGAAATTTGATGAAAATGCTTATGAGATAGTGCTGCTAGAATATGTGGGTATATCTCCCATATTCAACATTTTAGACTTGTATCCTTATAGGGAAGATGAAAAAGGATTAGAAGATAAAAAAGATATCCATTGGGAGAAGCAGATTCCTGTAGCAAAAAATCTGCAAATGGGGAAGATCATAGATCAAAGGATTGGTAAGAAGACGAGGAAGAAAACTTATTTTGAATCTTTGGTAAAGTGGAAAGGACACCCAATAGAATATGCCATTTGTGTAAATGAAGAAGATATTCAGAAGCATGGAAAGTCAGTGCAGGAGATCATGGACAGGATTCCATGAAATTTTGTCCAAAGGAGTATGATGCAGGAGCATCATCATCAAAGTGCAAGTGGAAGACAGCTTAGTGCCCTAGCGCTGATTTTGAAGTGATTTTGAATTTTAAATATGGCATGTCATGCAAATATCTTGAAAATATTGTAATTAGAGAATATCTTAAATGTTAAGAGGTTGACCCATCTCATGAGATCGATGGGGAGAGTATTTTCCATTAATGTAGCTAGTGGCAGTACAAATCTAAAGCATTCTCTCTTATCTGTCTCTACCGAACATTTATTGTAATAAACCCTTAGTAGTTGAAAGCTTTTAATTTGATAGGATAACACTAAGATAGTTGAAGGGAAAACCTCTATGAGCTATTTTGTATAAATAAATGTATTTTTTCCCAAATGAGGCTGTTGAAGGTTATTGTTGCTGAAGATACTTGTAGCTAAATACTGTTGAAGCTTATCAGAATGTATGAGCCCATGTACATTTCATTTGAATGAATATAACGGAGAAGCATTGATTCCAAATGTATGGTGTTGCTATTACTGTGTCTATCTGAATGAATGAATAATAAGCTTTCTGTTTAATTTCATTTCTTTGTTATTACTTGTTGTTATGTTATGAATGCGTTACATGGTTGAATGTATGAATCCGTGAGGATTAGATAAGTTTCAATTGTTTCTCTTCTACGAGAAAGTGCAAGGAGTGTATAGTGTCCGTAAGGTGTGTGTTGACATAGTCTCTTTCTACTCAGAATCTCAGGAGAGATACTATGAAGCTTTTGTTTGCAAGGAGTGCATAAGTGTTCACAAGGTGTGCGTTGACAAAGTCTGGTTTGACTCATAATTTTAGGAGGGATAGATTGAAAGTGTGCATAGGAAGAAACACACTTGGAGTCATATTGTTCAGGAGGAACAATTGAGCCATAAATAACTGTTGCAAGGTGTGCACAGCCGCTCACAAGGAAGTTGAGTCATGGAAGAAGACATGTTGCAAGGTGTGCACAGAGTCAAAATTCAACTAAGTGTCAAAGAAATTCTCTGAGGAGTTAGAGGTTTCGAGGAAGAAAAATCTCAGAAGAAGTAGCAAGTGATAAGTCTTCAATAGGGAAGATCCATTAAAATCCCCCAAATTAACGAGTGAGATCCATTCGGAGGAAGCAGGATCATTCCAGACAGTGAGATATGGGAGAGTTGCATGAAGGTTATCCTTGGATTCCTTCGACACTATGAATATTCATAAGTTTGGAAAAGTTTTGAGAGTGGGATCGCCGAAGTCCCAAAGTTGCGAAGTGAATCCTAACCATCGGTATCAAGGAGGATACATGGCAGTATATTAGAGAGTTTGGGAGGAAAAGCTTTGGAAGATTTATGTGGACCAAAGAGAAAATTTTGTGAATTCGTAAAGGACGAAGAGATATGGACCATTGGATCTAGAAAGGACACGTGACAGAGATCTGTGCACTCTGGGAGAAGAGTACTCTAGAGGAAAACGAGAGTAGTGAAGCCAAAACTCCCGAAGCCCGAACTGTCGAAGTAAATTGTGGTCGTTGATTTGAGAGGGACACACATTAGAAGATCATGGAGTCCAGAAGTGCTTACTCTGAAGGAAAGGAAAGGAGGAAGTGGAGCGTTTACCAGAGGTCATCTGAAGCTCCCAAGGTAAGGAATCATCCTAGCCATATGTTGTTGGAACACATGGTGACAAATATATCACTACGGAAATAGAACACTCTGAGGAAATTGTCGAGTAAGTTTCTGAGGGTCAAAAGTCTGGAAGGTCGGAGTCAACAGGGGTCATTTATGAGAATAGGGACACCTGGAGAGTGGATATTTACTTCAGAGAAAAGTCACACTGGAGGAAAGTTAAGAGTGAAAGTACGAAAACTCCTGAAGTCCGAAGCGTCAGAGTTCATCTGATTCATCTGTTGGGATAGGACGTGTGGCGAAAGATCTGTCACTTTGGAGGATTGATACTTTAGGAGAAAGGAGAAGGAGGAGCATTGACCATAATTCATCCGAAGTGGAGTAAAGGAAGGATGTCAACCATCGATCAAGAGGAGCATGTGGCACTTGATCTGAAGCTCCAGGTATGGAGAAGTTTGGAACAAAAATATGATGTAACACTCAAAAATCCCAAAGCTAGAGTCCCTAAGTAGATCACAGTCATTGGCTATCAGAGAAGCACAGACTGTATATCTGGTCCAGGTGATTTAGCGGGTCCAGAGTTCGGGGAAAAAGGAGTAAGCTACATTCAAAATCATCGAAGCCTGAAGTCGTGAATGGGGCTATATTGAGGTCATAGCTCATGGTAATATTGAAGAAGGGCATAGAAGAGGATCTAGCGTTTGCCACTCAGTGTTCCAGAAGCACCCAAGAATGGGGTCGCAGGTGAATTGAGCCGGAAGGTAAACAAATGGGGGCCTATGTAAAATGATTTTAGGGTCTAGCAGAGGCCTGAAGAGTTGATTCAGATCAAGTATTTTGAATATCCTTGACTGGGATGTCGCGCAACATCCTAGGAGAGAAGGGGGGATGCATCAATGACACATAATATGAAGTGTTTCAAACAAAAATTTTAAGTCAATGCACAGTTCCTTCTAATCCTGGAATTGCAACACAAATCACAATGTATACTACTCCAGTAAGGGCTGCAGGTGCGCAATCTACACGTAGAGCACAAAAAACTCCAGTAAACAGTCCAAGTAGTTCTACATATCTAGTTCCAACATTAACAAGTATTTTACAAAGAAAAACAAGAAGTAGATGCGGCATCTATAATGTTGACACAACAAATTCATTTTCAGTGTTTGCTTTGTTTTCACAGACAGATGATCCATTAATCTTTGAAGAAGATGTCAAAGATGATGTATGGGCACAAGCCATGGATGAAGAAATCATATGCATAGAAAACAATCATACATGGAAGTTGGTAGATGTACCTAAAGACAAGGATGTGATAAGTGTGAAGTGGATTTATAAAACTAGGCAAGATGCAGATGGAAATGTGCAGAAGCACATGGAAAAGTTAATTGGAAGAGGTTTTACACAACAATCTGGAATTGATTTCAATGAAACATTTGCATCAGTTGCGTGCATGGAAATAGTCAGAACTGTGTTGGCCATTTCTGTGTAGAACAAATGGCCTGTTTATCAAATGGATGTAAAGTCAACATTTTTTAATGTACATTTAAAAGAAGAAGTATATGTGGAACAACCACAAGGCTATGAGATTCCAAGACAAGAAAACAATGTGTACATATTAAATAAGGCACTGTATGGATTAAAGAAAGCTCCCAGAGATTGGTACAGTCACATAGATTCCTACCTCACTCAGAATGTATTTCAAATAAGTGAATGTGAGACAACAATGTACATCAAAGAAAATCAACAAGGTAGAATGTTAATTGTTTCTTATATGCAGATGATTTGATTTTTACAAGTGATTTTGGCATAGAAGAATTTAAGGCAGTTATGAAAGATGAATTTGAAATGAATGATTTGGGGCTTATGAGATATTTTCTGAGTATTGAAGGTCTCCAGTCCAAAGTTGGTATATTTATTTCACAATCTAAGTATGCACATGAATTTTTGAAAATATTCAACATGATAAATTCCATAGCAGCCCCAATAACTGTCATAATCGGATCAAATTTAAGCAAGGAAGATGAATGGTACAAGAACTACAAAGAAAATACCTTTTAGCGAAGGTTATAGCAGAGGTTTATAGTTTTACAAAATTGGCAAAAATTGTCAAAAAAACCTCTGCTAGAACATATGTTTTTGATAACGACGTTTTTACGGATACTATAATGGAAGTTGATTATAACTAAAAAAGTTTGGGCAGTCGGATGTGTTAGAAAATGTTTACAAATTGGTACATTTTTATAAGGCACAAGCACTGGTGCGTACATACACATACATCACCAATGTTATACACTTAATGTCAAGCACCAGGGCTATCAAATATGCAAGCACCAAGGCAATAAAATATTTAAGCACCAAGGCATTTGTCTTATAAGCATCGGGGCTTTAACAATAAAATGCATCGGGGGAGTTAGAAATAATTAAGCACTGGGGATTTATACATAGCATGCACTGGTGCGTTATTAGTAAGAAGGCAGCGATGCTGTATAAAATAATATGCATCAGTGCTTTACCGGGAAAATCCCCCCGGTGCATTAAAAATCAAAAGCACTGGTGCTTTTCCGTAACAAACAAGCCTCAATTCTTATCGATAACACAATAGAGTTGGTGTGTATTAATAACACATATGCACTGGTGCTTCGTATAAGCTTAACACATTGAAGGCCAATTATTTAATATATTTTTTTGGTACTAAATTAATATTTAAACCGATGCTAATTGATTACATAAAAGAACCGGTGCAAATTTCATATGAAACACACTGGTGAGTTTTAATATTAAATGCGACGATGAGATTAATAGTTAAAATACACCGAGAAACATAAACCTGTGATAGTGCAATTATTGTTATTTTTTAATTTCATTATTTATCAAAAAAATTACATATATCTTATATTTTGATTAATGAGTTTGGATATAATGTTTGAATTAATTTGTTAGATCATCACATTTTGCATCTCTTCATTATAATATTCAATCATCCATATATTTAATTAGCAATGGAACATTTCACAATGACATTGGACAACACAATAGAATAAATTAAAACATATTTTATTATATGAATAAGAGGGTCTTTGTCATACAAAATGAGGCACTTATAAGTAATCCATTGTATTTCAATTGGGACACTATGCCCATTACATTAAACAAAAATGTCTGATTTTCACAGAAAATTGTTTCAAAAAAATACAATTGTAGCTTGCATTGATATACAAATATATTGGTCATCATTCTTCACTGGAACTGTTGTTAGTGCTCCATCTACTTCCATGCTTTGGGTTATTTTGCTGAATGTTTGGTTGATTTCCTCGATTATTTTCATCTTCTTCAAGTTCCATCTACAAACATAAAAATAAACTTTAATGAGTCTATCTACATTGGTGAGAATAATTAAAATTGAAATAAATAATATACATGAATGTAAATTGAAAGGCAACATACCTGCAAAGAAAAAATTGACTCATGAATCATACAAATATGTTCAAAATCAAATCTCATGCCTTGTTTCAACAATTCTTCTGTTGGCTTAGTTCCATACTTTGTTCCCTGAAAGTTTTATACCCCATAATAAATCATAGATTTAATATAATGTATTATTTTT
>ML787934.1:307625-330632 GCA_009831015.1 Picea engelmannii | reverse complement strand
GAGACTGTCTCGTATCATTCCTTTAACGACGAAGAAAAGTTCAGTTATTAAATATGAATTTTTTGAAAATTTATACAGAGATACCCATAACTTTATCATATATTTAGACTTGTTGAAAATATGATGATACATCGAAAATATTATGTAAAGGTCAATTTCAAAAAAGATGATTCCAGAACTAAATTATCTGTTATAAATCCCACATATGAACAAATTTTCCACAATATATTCTACTTCAACACAAATAGGTGCATATATCAGATGTACACAATCATTCTAACAGAGAAGGAGAACATTAACTTATCTGAACCAGTTCGTGAAAGACAAAGGGAACAACCATGTTCCTCCCAACCATAGAACAAGGAAACCAAATAACTTGCATGATTCACCCCCTAGCCTAACCATGAGTCCATCAGGGAAAACTTGGAGTCTCCTCTTCAGCAATGTCTTCCACTCCTTGTAGCCTCCTCCTTGCCTCACACGAAATTTTTAGTGTTCATAACAACAAGTACACATTAATTCTTCCCTCCAACATACTAGGCATCGTCCTGCCTCCTCACATATGCTATTGATTAGAACAATATTTTTACCTAGGTATTTTTCCCTACCTTGGGAATTTTCACAGCTTTCTAAATCCCTGATTTCCAGGGGCTGCCAATGGCCAAATCCTTGATTTTCCACTTGTAACAATCAGCCCAGAGGTAGTTCCAACATGTTCCCCATTCATGGAGTCATGGTCAACTAAATTTAACATGGCTTTTCCATTTGTCCTCCTACAATAACTACAACAATATTCTATTTACATACAAGTGTCATAGTCAAATGGTTAGTTGGGTCAAATCAGGTCGTTGTCCAACAATCAAATAATAAATTACAATTTATCAAATTCGAAATTCAAAATTGCCATAAATGGCAAAAATTTTCCAAATTCGAATTTACTAAAAACAAAAAAAAATTCTAACAAATTTCAAATTTCAAAAATACTTTATTTTTTTGGGATGTCACATCCTTTCCCCCTTCAATAAAACAATTCCCTTAGTTTTCGTTCCTTTCTTGGAACAGGATTGGATGATATTTCCGCAAATCTCCCTCTAACTTCCAAGTGGCCTCCTCAGGGCTAAAGTGTTTCCATTGCACTTTTACCTGGGCGACGACTTTGTTCCAAAGTGCTAATTCTCTCTGGTCCAGAATGCACAGAGGTTCTGCCTAGAACTCACCTTCTGGTTCCACATGCACCAAGTTCCAATCAATGATATGAGTAGGGTCATGGACATACGTTTTTAGCAAGGAAACATGAAATACATTATGAATTTTTAGATTAGCTAGAAGTGCAAGTTGGTATGCTATGGATCCAATTTGAGATAGTATCTTGAAGGGTCCACAAAACCTAGGCACCAACTTGGCACAGTTCCTGAGTTTTAGTGAACTCTTTCGTGCTTAGACTTTTAAGTAAAGATGATCTCCCACTTGAAATTCCAAGTGTCTTTTTTTCTGGTCCACATAACTTTTTTGTCTATCCTGTGCCTCCTTTAAGTTTTGTTGCAACTTTCTTACCATGCTTTCCATTTCTTGGAGCATTTCTAGTCCAACCATGAATCTGTCAGTGGGGTCGTCCCAGCTAATGGTGTCATACACTTTATTTCGTATAGTACCTCGAAGGGGCTCAATTTTGTCGAAGTTTGGTACCCATTGTTATATGTGAATTCTACCAAGTACAGGTAGTCCTCCCACTTACTCGGTTTTCTTATTATGTACATGCAGAGCATATCTTCTACAATCTGATTTGTTCGTTCGGTTTGTCCATCTCTTTTTGGATGGTAACTCGTGATGAAATTCAAATTAGTATTTATCCCTACAAACAATTCTTTCCAAAAAGTGGATGTAAATTTTACGTCTCTATCTGAGATCACTATTTTAGGAATGCCATGCAGTCTAAATATTTCTCTGATAAATATTTCAGTGATGTTTATAGCTTTAAAGGTAGATTTCATAGGAATAAAGTGTTCAGACTTACTGAGTTTATCGATTACAACCATAATAGAATCATTATGTTTCTGAGTTTTAGGAAAAACTGTTATAAATTCCAACGATATGGTTTCCCATTTCCATTCTGGCACTGGTAATGGATATAATAGGTCAAGTAGATGCTGGTGTTCGGCCTTAACCTGCTGACAATCTTGGCACCTAGCCAAGTATTCTGTCGTTTCGCCCTTCATATTAGGCCAATAAAATGGTTTTCTAAGTGCTGTTATCATTTTATGGTATCCTGGATGGCTAGAATATGGTTTCTTAAGCACTTCGTCCAAGACTATTAACTTTAACTCTACTGAATCTAGTATGTAAAGTCTGTTTTTAAATCGTAATAGTCCCTTCTTGTCGATTCTCAGATCTGGTTTATCTGAGTTTGTTGTGTTGTTTTTTAATTATGTCATTATCTTAGTGTAATTTTTTTCGTTAATACCTGTCGTCCTTATTCTTTGTTCCATATCATTTTCTACCCTGCTGATATTTATCTCAAATAACCCATGGACTCTTCTGCTTAAAGCGTCTGCTACCTTATTTTTCTTACCCTTGATATGTCTAACCTTGAAGTCAAATTTGCTCAAGAAGGCTAGCCATCTTGCTTGCCTTGCATGAAGATTTGGTTGGCTAAACAGATATTTCACACCATTATTATCTATCAATAGTATAAATTTTATGCCCATTATGTAATGTCTCCACATTTTTAAGGCGTGTATTACCGCTTCCAATTCTAAGTCATGGGTGACATAATTTCACTCATGTTCTTTTAATTTTTGTGACTCATAACAAATCACGTGTCCTTCCTGAGTTAGGACACCACTTAGTCCTTATTTACTTGCATCGACACATACAGTAAAGTCTTTATCTGGGTCTTCTACCTTCAATATGGGTGCAGTTGTCAATAATTCCTTCAGCTTGTTAAAACTGTCTTGACACTTCTATGACTAGTTGAACTTGGTCCCTTTCTTTTGTAATGACGTGATAGGGTAGGCTATCTTGGAAAACCCTTCTATAAATCTACAATAATATCCAGTGATTCCCATGAATGACCAGATATCCTCTACATCCTTAGGTACCGACCATTCCATGATGGTTGTTGTTTTCTCAGGGTCTGCAACAATGCCTTCTGCTGAAATTACATGTCCTAGATATTGTATTTTCTTTTGATAAAAGTCACACTTATCAAATTTGGCATATAGTTTGTGTTTCCTCAACGTCTGTAGAACTATTCTTAAGTGTTCTTCATTTTCTTCCTCTGTTTTAGAATAGACCAGAATATTGTCGATAAATACTAGTACGAACTTGTCCAAGTACTCATTGAAAATACTATTCATCAGGCACATAAATGTGGTTGGTGCGTTAGTGAGTCCGAAAGGTATGACTACGAATTCGTAGTGTCCATATCTTGCTCGAAAAGATATTTTTCGTATATCCTCATCCTTTATTCTAACTTGATGATAACCGGATCGGAAATCCAATTTCAAAAATATCTTGGGCCCTCCTACTTGATTGAACAGGTCATTTATCCTAGGTAAGGGGTACTTGTTCTTAATAGTCATTTTATTCTTTTTTTTATAATCGATACAAAGCCTTAGAGTATCATCTTTCTTTTTCACAAAGAGGATTGGTGCCCCCCCATGGTGAAACACTCGGTCTGATATACTCTTTTTCCAACAATTCATGTAATTGTATTTTTAATTCTTTCAATTATGGTAAACTCATTCAGTAAGGTGCCTTTGAGATAGGGGTTAAATCAGGTAATACATCTATGGAGAAGTCTATTTCCCTTCTAGGAGGTAATTCTAGTATCTCATCCACAAACATGTCTCTGAATTCACATAGGAAAACAAACTCTTCTAACCTTGGCTTATCTTTTTTTTCTAACAGATTCGTTACTTAGATGGCATAAAATTGACATCCCTTTCTCATACATTTCTTGAATTGCATCGCTGAAACTTGTCTAACTGATATAGGTTTTGGTATACCTTGGGTTGTTCTAGTAGTGCCATAATCGTTTTTATAATTAGGCGTCTTTGTATAACAATCTAGTACTTCTTTGTGCTTTTCCAACCAATCCATTCTGATAATCATATCATAAGATCCTAGTGGTAGGATGTTCATATTTGGTCTAATTTTTTGACCATCTAAGATGAACTCGAAATCAGAAATAAAGTCAACTACTTTTCTTTTTGTTTTTGTTGCTAGTTGTACCAGCCATGATTTTGCGTTCTTCAATTTCATAAGTTTATTTGACTCTACTACATCAGGAGTAATATAACTTAATGTAGCTCCAAGGTCAATTAAAACATAAATTTGAGTGTTATTGATTTTACCTTCGATTTCTACCACAGAGGACTGGTGGTCAGCTTACCGGCCATTTATGGCTGCATTTATCTGATGCAGGCTTCTGCCCACGTCGCCCACCATTGAGGCTTCCTGCAAGTTATGAACAACAATTTTGTTTGCTGAAATTAAACATGGACAGTTCCTCCTTAGATGATGTTCTCCACATTCCTAGCACTTTAATGGTTCGCGGGGGCTATCCCCAAACTTCTTCATTCCCAGATTTACCGTTTTACCGCTGCCTTGCATATTCAAATGGTTGGAGTGAAAATATTTTCTCAAAAATCCTTTTGCTGCATTTCGATAAGGAGTTGGTTGTTATCCCTTCTTTCGTTGGTTCATTCGATCTTGTTTCTTATCCTTCCAGGATTTGGGAAACTCTACCCACTATTTATACTAATCATAGCACATTCATGCTTTTCCTGAATACTTCACTCAAGGATTTGGGGTTGTCAAACTCAATTCTGTCCCTGTAGGACTATGGTAAACAACTTAAGAATTGCTGGATTTTTACCTTATCCTCTCGGATGTAAGGTACGAACCTTAGTAATTCTAGGAATTTATTTATAAGGTCCTCCATCGTCATCTGTCCAAGTATTAACTCATAAAATTCTTTTGTTTTCCTTTCATAGTAGCTTTCAGATAGGTACTGTTTCTTGAAATATTTCTTAAAGTTAGACCATTCCATCTGTTTCTCCTTTTGGCCCTTGGCCAATTTCAGGTCTTGCCACCAAATGTTGGCCTTCCCTTTCAGATTGTATATGGCCATTATGACCTTCATATTGTTGGAATAGTTATATATCTGGAAGTATTTTTTGATGTCCAATAACAATGCCTCATCTTCTTCTCCTGTTCTGGATTCTCCATCAAAGGTAGCTGGTTTAATTTTCTTGAATTCTCCTTCAAGGTGGTCTACCTGTTTTCTCTTTCTATCTGTTTTTGTTTTGTCCTCAGCTGAAGGTGTACCTTTAAATGAACTGTCTCCTTTTTTTGTTTCAGGTCTAGAGTTCTTGGAAGCTCTCTTTTTAACTTCTTCATCGTTATTATCATCCTTTGGGATTTTCTTTGTCACTATACTGCGCAACAAGACTTCATTTATTTCTTGTTGTTCCTGCTGATCTTTCTTCAATTTTTCATTATTGGATTTGAAAACCTACAGTTCAACGATGAGATTACTCATTGTTTCCAGGACTTCAGTAGGTGAGCTTCCGTCACTATTCTATCTCTGATTTTCAGGAAGTCTTTGTTTAGGATTCCCATCAATTCTGATTTCCCCGTCGTCCTGTGTTGCCATGATTAACACAAAGAAGAAAAGGTTTTCTATTTGTAACAATAAAAGTTTATTAGTTTTTTCATAAGTAAAAATATATGCCAAGAAATTAATGTGGCCCTGTTCAAGGCCCAGTGTTGTAAACTTTTCTCTGATACCATATGTAATGTACCTTCAATTACCATAAAAAAAAAAATTGCTATAAGGAGATTTAGCACTTCGTCCTTCCACATTAATACTTACCAAATCTATTTTATAAGTGAATTTATAAAACTTCACCCCTTTCTCAACACCCTCGACTCCTTCAATAATATGAGTGTGTATTTCTTTTTTAACCATGTGGGCTATACTCATGTCCTTAGCAAACTATACATATAATTTCCTCAGTGTTTACGCAACGGTTTATGTACCTATATAACTATTGCCAAAATACGTTGAGCCACCAAATATTTATAAAACGTTCTACATATATAACATAACCATTACCAATTTGTTGTGCCATAAGATGTTTGATGCCATAACTTAGATCTACTTAAGTCCGTTGCCAAATAATTTGTGCCAGCGAGGCCTACTGTGAACTGAGTATTATAAATGACCCTTCATAAATTCTAGAGTGGTCATTACGTTTCTTTGGATACAGGTGGCAGAAAACTTAATGAATTATTTAGTATCAACGTGATCCCAATACGTGCGAAGATCAAACATGGAGACGGTAGTTAAGGACTAGTTCCCACCTCACCCCTGTCAGGATAACTATCATTCCATTCGAATTAACTCTGGTAAAAAGGGATTCCCCCTTCCTTAATCAAATTTCAAGGATTACACGAACCCTAACTAAACTAGAACAGGAGTCTGAACTGTCTATCAATTCCATTTTTCAAGGATTGAGGTGGAATCAACATTAGATATGGGCGAGAAGGTGTAAAGGCCCTCCTGCTAGAGCATTTTAGGTGTTTTGAGAACAACCCCTTGGGATTATCGCAAGTTTAATGCGTCCCTCCGATATCTCGCCACCTTGCCCTAGCTACACTACTGGGTTTTACGGACTACCATTAAGCATCAATAGACTGGCAGATGGGCGCTAGGGCTACCATTTTCATTTTCCTTCTTGACACCGGCTCTGTGTGTTCCTTGCGACGATGGTCGAGTTATCCAACCTTCTCTGTAACTGTTCAATACTTGAGTTGTGGACTCGTGATGGAACTAAACGTTTTGGCAGACCTCTGCTATGGGGACTCCACTTAATAAGGTAAAAGCATCTGGTTATTCATTTCATGAACCCCTATAATATAAAAATCATTCAGATTATAGTTGTTTTCCATGAAGTTTTCTTGACAATATGTCTCAGATAACAGAAAGAGGTCATACGTATGGGGTCTCTGGCTTACCTTTCTTTAGTTACAGTCACAGTCCTCTTTGTTGTCTTATTGTATAAGATCACCACTCATTAGGTTGTAGTAATTCGTCTCTCGTTTATCCGAGCAAGGGTAGCATTGAAATAATTTATCTCGTCTCTGTTTGGGTCTCCAATGGTTGTGTAGTGTGGGACTGAAGGTCTCTGCAATTTTTGGCATGCTAAGATAATTTATAGTACCCGTGAAGTCCCTTGCAATTTCTCAGATTCTATTCGTCATTTTCGCTATCCCTGTCATTTGAGTTGATCTGAAAATAGAAGGCTGACTTGTTATGCTATGCAAGCACCCCTACTTCATTAAAATAAACTTTACAAGACCTTTCTTCATGCGTATAAATATGCAATATAAACTTATGTGTTAAGTTCGTGCTTCTTCCTTTAAATGCTTATGTGTGAGCAAATGTTCTTTTAAATGGTTATATATGTACTTGCAATAAATACATAGCAACACAACTTTCAGCAAACAAACCATCAAACTCAGAACAATCACAACATGATAAAGGAGTTCACCCCCCTACGGGCTACATCTCCTTGAGCCTCCATAATGGACTTGGCTCTCTGGGATTAATTAGTCAAAAATTATTTTAAAAGATGCTAATCAACTCCAATGGAAAAACAAACTGTACCATTGAGATCAGAACACATAAAAACCCCAAAAATGACTAATAGAACTCTGAAAACGGATCATGGCTCATCCGGGCATGACCTCTTCTACATGTGGCCATAAGCTTCCCTGAGCTTCTCTTTGGAAAAAACACCTGTAAAAGTCCTCAACAGCCTCTGAAACCTATTCCAATGTGTTCATATCATATCAATTAGCCAAACATGATTATTCAATCATAGAAAACAAACATAGGCTCACCAAACCATGTGCTCCATCAAAGAGGGTTGAAAGTTCCCTAGAGCTTCCTGAAACTTCAACGGTGAAAAACTTGCATGAAGAGTCTTCAAATGGCTGTGAAAATGGCATCAATGGATCCAGCACATCCAAAAACCCCTGGCTGGGCTTTTACAACACCTCAATCGGCCAAACGATGAAGAAGTTAGGCCTCCTCCATTTTCCTCCTTCAAGCTTTGCTGGAACTGGTTCTACAAAACGCACCTCTGTGTGCATGAACCTGGAACACGCTCCAAAAAATGCGTATAAACCCAGCACCGAGCGGTTCTGAATAATCGTGCAAACTGTAGGACGGTTAGGGCGCCTCCTGCCCCCAACCGCCTAGCTCTCGGGCATATGGTCCATGTGACCGTGCGCAAATGAGAAAAGGGGCTAACTTAACCAAATGGTTTTAAAAATGGTCCCTGCGCTAAAAAAATACAGTCATATGTAAAACCGTGGGCATGTGGGTTGAAACCCCGCACAAATATACAACTGCGCGCACATTTGTTAACATATGGTTATATATTAAACAAACTATGTAACCGTAAATGGTTATATATTTAATATAACCCCGCACATGCAATAAAAACATGGTCATATAACATTGCAATGAAACCATGGGTTGGGGCTTAAGCCCCGGCCCACCCCCCTTTCCAAATAACACAACACACCAATTTAAATATAAGTCGGTTGACTTCTATAACAAGGAACACCGGCGGATATGTTGGTTAGCGGAGAGTTATGAAGGCATGTGCTATGGGAGGTCCAGGGGTCGAACCCCGTGAAATCCACCACAAGTTTTATATAACCAAACAAATTAACCAATAACCGAGTGACACGTGGTGCCCTCCGATTGGGCCACGTGTCCTCACATCATTCGCCCTCAAATGACATGTGTCAACACCACATTTGCCGACAAATGTCCAATGAAAATGTGCCACGTCATCAAATTTCCACGTCGACTGTACAGTCACCATGTCATCATGATGGTATGGCCCTCCACATGGCCGTACGGACTGTACAGATAGGTACAGTCACCATCCCAAATTTTTGCCTGTTTGGCTCGGCGAACAGATCGCGATAACTTATCCATACGGACTCCGTTTGCGAAAGTAAATATACCGCCAGAATCAAGAAGACGAGACGGACATAATGGCACCATTTTTATTGCATTCCAAGCACTTTGAAAATTGAGCAAATTTTTTACCCCTGGTCTAGATTTTGATCACACCTTCCCACTGAAAAGATTTTGGACCCACAAAAGCTTATGATCATCAATCTGCTTTCAAGTTATATCAAAATCTTTTCGACAATCACCTGAATATGTTGACATGACGTGCACTGCAACTAGCTATGTCCTTCAACCACTGCTCTCTGGCTGTTGCTGACCCACTGCTCTCTCTGTGCTTGGAAGATTGTCAACCTTCCCACTAAGAATCAAGTCCCTCTTTCGAACTCTTTGGCGTCAACAAAATCAGCTCTCCAATGGCTGCAAAAACTTCTTGCGACATCTTGTCACAAGCCAAGAAAAACATCAATCTTGAAAAGCAAATCATACAAGATTGAAAATTATGCCAACAAAAACTTTTGTTCTCCAAACAAATTGTCGCATCCCGTACTTTATCAAAGCACATGGCGTTTTCAAAATCAACTTTCAAGTCAATAAACACCATCGACTAAACACAAGTCGAACAACACGATCGACACAACATAGTCGTCAGAAAATCATCAACCACCAGTCGAGACTCATTCGAAACATCATATCGACCTTCCCATAAATGCACACATAACGCTGAAAAGTGCATTTACAATCAGAAAAATTGCAAGTGTTACTTGCGTAAGAAATCCAACCATTTATTACCAAGCCAACTCAACGGTGACTTTTGCTGCTGGACATCGTCCTCTTGTGAATCATCCTGACTCACATCGATGATGGAATCTCCACTTCCATTCTTGCCAATCTTCTTATCCAACTACTTCTGAGGCTGTGGATGAATAGTTGGATGCAACGTCCAACATTGGTCAACAAGATGACCCCGCTTCTGACAATGAGTGCAAACCTTTTGCATCCTCCTTTTACACTGCCTTTGCTTAGAAAGTTTCCTGAAAGCGGTTAATCTTTTCCAACACTTTGAAACATGATGGTTATACAAACCACAATACATACATGGATTCTTTCTTCCATTGTTACATGCAAAGTTATTATGCTTAACATAATCAAATGCAATTGAACGATAAGCGGAATTATACCTGGAGCATTCACCTTTATCGCCTCGTTGAGGAGGTGAATCTAAAGAGTTACAGGTTCTCCTTTGAAGACCATCAACAGTGTTCTTTTCCTCATCACTGTCACAACTCTCACATTTGCATTCATCCTGAACACAAGCCTTGCATGCTGAAGGGATCAAACTTTCAACAAAAGTTCTTGAACTTTCACCTTTAAAGCCTTCCTGAGGAGGTGAACTTGAAACAAAGTTTATGCTTGGAACTTTTCCCCTTGTCTCTTTGACTTTGGAATTTGCTCCATCTTGTCGTTCATATCCAAGACCACAAAACTTAGGTCTTTCTTCAACCACAATAGGCTCAACAATGCCTTGTGCATGCTTACCCAAACCTTTACCTTGATAGCCCATTTTTAACAACAACTTGGACCCTATTCCTCTTGTGTGACTTTCAAAACCAGCAAAACATTCATCTTTAGAGGAATTAGAAGATAAACTAACACTGCATACCTTATGTTCATGCATGTACTTGGTAAGGGTTTCCTTTGCCTCATGGAGTTGAATCTCCATCTCATGCAACCTTTGCAAAAGCTGGTCTTTCTCCTGCTTCATGGCCATCAACTGCTCTTCAAGGACAATGTTAATATCATACATCTTTTCCATTAAATCTCTCATAGTTATCAACTCTTCTAGAGATAATGAAAATGTATGAGAACTATCAATACTTGAAGCTTCTACCATCCTTGCAAACTTCAACACAAAACTTGCACAAAAACCAATAGCTAAATCTTCAAGCTATCAATGGAAAACACATGAGAGAAACAAACTTATTCTCTGATACCACCTGATCTAAAAATAGAAGGCTGACTTGTTATGCTATGCAAGCACCCCTACTTCATTAAAATAAACTTTACAGGACCTTGCTTCATGTGTATAAATATGCAATATAAACTTATGTGTTAAGTTCATGTTTCTTCCTTTAAATGCTTATGTGTGAGAAAATGTTCTTTTAAATGGTTATATATGTACTTTCAATAAATACATAGCAACAAAACTTGCAGCAAACAAACCATCAAACTCAGAACAATCACAACATGATAAAGGAGTTCACCCCCCTACGGGCTACATCTCCTTGAGCCTCCATAATGGACTTGGCTCTCTGGGATTAATTAGTCAAAAGTTCTTTTACAAGATGCTKCTCAACTCCAATGGAAAAAMAAACTGTACCATTGAGATCAGAACACATAAAAACCCCAAAAACGACTAATAGAACTCTGAAAACGGATCATGGCTCATCCGGGCATGACCTCTTCTACATGTGGCCATAAGCTTCCCTGAGCTTCTCTTTGGAAAAAACACATGTAAAAGTCCTCAACGGCCTCTGAAACCTATCCCAATGTGTTCAGAGCATATCAATTAGCCAAACATGATTATTCAATCATAGAAAACAAACATAGGCTCACCAAACCATGTCCTCCATCAAAGAGGGATGAAAGTTCCCTAGAGCTTCCTGAAACTTCAATGGTGAAAAACTTGCATGAAGAGTCTTCAAATGGCTGTGAAAATGGCACCAATGGATCCAACACGTCCAAAAACCCCTGGATGGGCTTTTACGGCACCTCAATCGGCCAAACGATGAAGAAGTTAGGCCTCCTCCATTTTCTTCCTTCAAGCTTTGCTGGAACTGGTTCTACAAAACGCACCTCTGTGTGCATGAACCTGGAACACGCTCCAAAACGCGCGTATAAACCCAGCACCGAGCGGTTTTGAATAATCATGCAAACTGTAGGACGATTAGGGCGCCTCCAGCCCCCAACTGCCTAGCTCTCGAGCATATGGTCCATGTGACCGTGCGCAAATGAGAAAAGGGGCTAACTTAACCAAACGGTTTTAAAAACGGTCCCCGCGCTAAAAAAATATGGTCATATGTAAAACCGTGGGCATGTGGGTTAAAACCCCGTGCAAATATACAACTGCGCGCACATTTGTTAACATATGGTTATATATTAAACAAACTATGTAACCGTAAATGGTTATATATTTAATATAACCCTGCGTGCGCAATAAAAACATGGTCATATAACATTGCAATGAAACCATGGGTCAGGGCTTAAGCCCCGGCCCGCCCCCCTTTCCAAATAACACAACACACCAATTTAAATATAAGTCGGTTGACTTCTATAACAAGGAACACCGGTGGATATGTTGGTTAGCGGAGACTTATGAAGGCGTGTGCTATGGGAGGTCCAGGGGTCGAACCCCGTGAACTCCACCACAAGTTTTATATAACCAAACAAATTAACCAATAACCGAGTGACACGTGGCACCCTCCAATTGGGCCACGTGTCCTCGTATCATTCGCCCTCAAATGACATGTGTCAACACCACATTCGTCGACAACCGTCCAATGAAAATGTGCCACGTCATCAAACTGCCACGTCGACTGTACGGTCACCATGTCATCATGATGGTATGGCTCTCCACATGGCCGTACGGACTGTACGGACAGGTACAGTCACCATCCCAAATTTTTGCCTGTTTGGCTCGGTGAACAGATCGCGATAACTTCTCCATATGGACTCCGTTTGCGAAAGTAAATATACCATCGGAATCAGGAAGACGATACAGACGCAATGGCACCGTTTTTATCGCATTTCGAGCACTTTGAAAATTGAGCAAATTTTTTACCCCTGGTCCATATTTTGATCACGAGTCCAGTGGCCAGGGTTTCCTATGTCAATTATTGAATTAATAATTATGAAGGGTCTTGTTTGATGCGAGGGTTCCCATCAGTGAGTTGTTTCCCCCATCCATCCTCGGCCCCGAGCGTCTGTGCACATGGAGATCAACCAGGGAGGCAGTCATGCGAACTAAAATCGGAAGTTAAGTAATGTCCGGGCATTATTTTTTTGTTTTATTTTATCACTCTATCCATGCTTTCCTCAAGTTTTCCCTTAAATATAATCTTCTAATTTTTGTATGGTGATTCTTCTAGGCATTTTCATCTACACAAAGATTTGCGAAAAATCATCTGTATTCGGCACAAAAGGTATTTGAGTTCCCTTCTATAACCCTTCTAGAGTTCGAGCAGTCAGTACTGCAACTTTACATGTAGTCGTTCCATCTCGTTTTTCGCAGTCTTCTATCAGTTTTGGAAAGGGAAAAATATTTCCCAATAGAAACTTAAAGCTTGATCTGGTTATTAATATGAGTTCTTGCATCATTTTATGCACCAGATTACTCTGTCCGTTTGAAGTAATGAAAAGGTTGTTTTAAACAAATTCTCCTTATCGTTTCGGGCCTCACCCTCCTTTGGGAATTAATTACCATGGACTATAATTTAATTGAAGGCTCTGTTACAAATCCCGAATGTTTGATTTTGAAGAAAAAAGATCGATGTGTATTAGATCTATCATTTATGTCATTTTATATCCTATCAACCAGCCTTGTGGTTATTATAGATATGTTCAATCTGAACTGGTAGTAGTTAGATTAGATATAACAAGGAACAATATAATGAGTTATCAAAGTATCATCATATCAGGTTACGATTCTGTATTTTATTTCCAGATAGCTTAATTAGATGTATACATATGTGCAGATTTATGTATTTCCATACCTATGCATCTATAGTTGTTTAGACTGGTAGGATTCGAAATTTCATGTTATGTGTATACTCATCTTAAAATTGTTTAACATTTAAAGTAGTGGTTAAATTATTTCAGTTGGATCTTCCACTTTAGATAATGGAAAAGTACATTTAGCTATTCTATTAGAAGGTGGCTTATAACATTGGTGCTTCTCTTCATCTTAATTTTTTATGGAACAATTCTATTTCCCCAACATCTATATCTTATCGGCATAGCTTGTTAAATCTCATATATTATTGTCACAAAACTAAATAGGAATTTCAAATTCTTGGGTTTAATCTTTCTCTATGCAAAACATAGTTTTATTGCCAGTTGGCATACTATGTTTCACCTATATACACATTTTGATATTGACCTCTAGGTAAATGTGTTTTCTGTACAGTTACACCATTTTCATCTAAGCAACTATATCAATGCAAGGTGTCAACTTTGTGTGTGTGTGTGTGTGTGTATATATATATATATATATATATATATATATATATAAATTATCTGTTATAAATCCCACATACGAACATATTTTCCACAAGATATTCTACTTCAACACAAACAGGTGCATAGATCAGATGTACACAATCATTCTAACAGAGAAGGAGAAGATTAACTTATCTGAACCAGTTCACGAAAGACAAAGGGAACAAACGCGTTCCTCCCAACCATAGAACAAGGAAGCCAAATCACTTGCCTGATTCACCCCCTAGCCTGACCATGAGTCCATGAGGGAAAACTTGGAGTCTCCTCTTCATCAATGTCTTCCACTCCTTGTAGCCTCCTCCTTTCCTCAGATGAAATGTTCAGTGTTCATACCAACAAGTACACAGTAATTCTTCCCTCCAACATACTTGGCAGCGTCATGCCTCCTCACATATGCTATTTATCAGAACAATATTTTTGCCTTGGTCTTTTTCCCTCCCTTGGGAATTTTCGCAGCTTTCTAAATCCCTGATTTTCATAAGCTGCCAATGGTCAAATCCTTGATTTTCCATTTGTAACAATCAACCCAGAGGTAGTTCCAACATGTTCCCCACTCATGGAGTCATGGTCAACTAAATTTAACATGGCTTTTCCATTTGTCCTCCTACAATAATTACAACAATATTTTGTTTACATACAAGTGTCATAGTCAAATGGTTAGTTGGGTCAAATCAGGTCTCTTCCCAATAGTCAAATAATAAATTACAATTTATCAAATTCGAAATTCAAAATTGCCATAAATGGCAAAATTTTTCCAAATTCGAATTTACTAAAAACAGAAAAAAAATTAACAAATTTCGAATTTCAAAATACTTTATTTTTTTGGGACGTCACAAATAACCATAGATATTGAGGGAGAGGTGTGGAAGTAACCTACCACAGCCTACTAGAAATCCCATTGTGGCTCAATCCGTAGGTTAACGATTACCTATTTCGAGAGATACATGATGTCATGAGGGAATACTAAGACAGTCACTCACGCAGATTCTAAGGGGCGTGCAATAAGGAATGGTACTTATTCCTTAGAGGCCCTTATTATCCCACAAGGTCACCTAACAGAGTATTTACTGCTGATTAATTGGGTTAGTTTCCATTGATGTCAACCCTTGAAGAAAGTCCGGTAGCGAATTCTGGTAGCACAAAGGTTTGGGTAATGGACCTAAGTTTGTTTGATGGATAATGGTATGAGTTTTGATATATTTTTAGGTAAGACTATTCTATATGGATAGTACATGTCATGCCATTTCCGGTGGTATGTGTAACGTCACATAAATCCTCACGGTTAGAGAGTTATGGCCATGTGAAGTTGGAGAACCCTCATGAGTCATCTAGAAGCCCCAAAAAGTCAAATTGTTTGCAAAAGAAATTATTTAAATAATAAAATTAATGGAGAACTCCCTAAAATAAGGAAAGTGGGATGCTACATGAAATTATAAATAAGAGGAAAGACTCTCTCATTTAATCACACTTGAATATCATTGAATATCTATTTTTGTGAAAGGTGATTTGAGAAGGTATTATTGATACAGAAAAAGTGTAGCAGAAAAATTACGGCAGAAAAAGTGTGGCGGAAAAATTATGAAAGAAAAAGTTTGATAGAAAGATCATGGCAAAAAATTCGCGGCAGAAAAAGTGCGACAACAACATGGTTGGGGTCTATTTATGAGAGATATGGCACATCTTGTTTGAGGTATGTTTTGTGAGCTAGGGTTTAGCTCTTGAGATTGTCTTGGATGTTCAGTATTGCAGCATATATCATATTTGTTGAGGGATACAATTGGTATTTGTTTTTGGTATTTGGCATATGGGTATTGGTCTTTTGGTTGTGATGTGTTGCTGAAGTTGTTGGTTTATCTTGAGGCTATATAACAATGAGATTGTGGCACATGGTTTGATGTAAGGGTTTATGGTATTTGGTTATGAATAGTGTGATGTATTTCTAAATAACTTTTGATGGTTATGTACTTGGCGTGTGTTGGAAGCCAATTCGCATTTTTATAATGTCTTTATAAGCTACCTACACCAGAGTTTCACAAACTTTGATTTTCGTCGCAACCTTCGAATAAAATGACAATTTTGTTTCGTGTGTTTTCTCTCTTACCTTGGTTCTCGTTTTCACGACTGCAAGCGTGAAAACTTTGAGTTCGAAGTCATGTCGATGGCATAAAAATCGTCACTGGATTATTATGGTTACTCTTGTTTATGTGGTCATCTCACTTCTAACTCAATGACAGTCGCACAGTTGGCAAGACACCAAACCTTTACTCACTTTGCATTTTGATTATGCTAATATGACTTCATTTTATAAGTTTGTGATGCAATGATATTTTGGTGATTGTGATTGAGTCCTTGATACAATGGTGGTATGATATTCCATTGTTTTTTTATCAAACTCCTTGGTGCAATGGTTTCATAAGAACGCATTAACATTGTGATTAAACCCATGGTGCAATGGTCGATGTAGTGGTTTTTTTTTAATCATACAAACACTTTTGTTGATTTAATATATGGACCAATTGTTGAACACTATGGTTTTCAAGTGGATATTTGATATTTCATTTGGTTAAAATATTTTGGTTATGAATGTTGTGAGTATGTGAATAGTCCATTTGATAATTGGTTTACAATGTTTTGATTGTGATTTGAGTTAAACTCTTTACCAAGGCACTATCAATTGTACAACTGATATGATAGTTATGCATGGGTTTACTGCCTTCCACCACCTTCGCATGCGTGCATTTATGCTTACCCCCTTTTGCTCGTTCATTATTGTTGGTTCGGGTAGCTCTGTTACTGTGTGTGTTGGTGAATTCAAACCCTTCCCTTACCATGCATTCGGCTCCATGGCACTCGTCGTGAGAGTTGAACCCAATGGCAATCAAGCCCTATTAATGTTTGACAATGCCCGCCAAGATTTGGAAAACAGTGGATGGATTACCTTTGTGAAACGATTTGAGGGTTTTAACCTTTGTGTAGCATGACAGTTTTCTATGACCTTCGATGGTTGTCGAGCCAAGGTAGGTGATATGCAGTTAGAGATTGATGAATAGTTTATCAGCTCGGCCACGGGGTTACCTACTTCAGGATGACGTTGGTTTAAGAATTGCAAGGTCGAGGAAGTGTCGTGGACATTGCTATTTCTATCCCGCAAAGTCACCTCGTGTGACCAAGGTATGCCTATCTCTGCACTTAAACCGTGATGGCACGATACTTTGATGATAATTAAATAGTTTGTGACCTGCGAAGGTCGATACGGACTTGTGTTCCTTTACCACCTGCATCTGCTGATGATTTTTATAGGGTATCCCCTAAACATGCCATTCTATTTTCATCGGAGCTTGTATAAGATGTCTAAAACGTTTAAGAGGCACGAGGTTGACAACAACCTGTTTCATCATGGGCTTATTAAGCTCATCGTGGTTTATCATTTGAGTTTTCTGGGTGATAGTTGGATGGATTTCATCGCCCGTAATGGCTTTGAAGACACCGACCCTGTACAGGTTGATAAACCTGTGGTAGTTGAAACCAAGGTTGAACCACCTGTACCCTTACACCTCCTACTGCCTAAACCCTCGGCCAACCCTCCTATCGACTTACCCGACACTGTAATGAAGAATGCAGAGGCTATTAAAAAGCCTATGAGCAAGAAGCCCAAGGAAAACATTACTGCAAATGTTAAAGGGAAAAGGAATGCACGGCTCATTTCGAGAATGGCCAGAAACAAACCAAAACCCTCTACCAAGTCTAACCCTATCATCCTAAGTGAGGACTCCGATTATAATATTGAACATTTCTTGGCCAGCGAATACCCCTACTCGCAAGGTTTATGTCACGAACCCGCTTATGATTTTGTATCAAACCTACCCCCCTACCTAAAGGACGACCCTAACTACCCGGGTATTGAATTTCCTCGTGAAACCCTCGGTCATTTGGCCAAACCCTCGCCTGCTCTGTCTAAACCTACACAGTCACCCTGTGATCAGTGCAATTCATGGTTAGAGCGATATTATATTGATGTTCCAATACTCCAATCAAGGATTCAGTCATTGGAAGACCAGATTGCAGTCCTAACGAGTCAAAAAGCCAAGCTCCAAACGACAGATAAAAAGCAAAAGACAACCGGCTCCATCCTGTTCAAGAACGTGGAATCAACCACGGTTGTTGTAAATTCCAAGCTGGTATAATCAAGAAGCCTCGTCGCTACACAAGTATGGTTTTGACATCGTTTTGTTTTGAAAATAATCTAGGTTGTTATAATGATTTCAATTCAGTTTTTAAACAGTTCTGTTCATATCTTGAATGGCTCTGTTATATTGCGTGCATTCTGTATATAGATTTTCTTTGAATAAAAAGGAATTTTGATTCGATATACGATCTGATTATGCCCAGTATAGAAATCAATAGATTTTGATTGGATTTGAGTGATCTTCGTTTGAATTTGATTGATTGGTTTGCCTTGTTAAGGTGACAAAATTAATAGTTTGCCTTCAAATGAATTGGTTTGTATCCGATTTGAAAAGGAAAATTTTCATATTCAGTTTAGAACATAATCATGCTCGGATTTGATTTGGTTATGATCCATATGCTATGGTTGGTAAACGATTTGATTGAGTTTGATTGTTATGATTTTCTCGGATTCAATTTCGTTATCATTGGTATGCTATGACTGGTAAATGTTTTCGGGAAGTTACTTGTTACGATGTTGTGTTGTGTGATATTCTATATTGGATTATTTCCGAGTTAAGGATAATGACTCTGTTTCTTTGGTGAAAAAAATACGCTCAAAGAACATTCATGCCTGAATCTGGAAATGAATCCAAATTATAAAAACTATGTGAAAACCTTAGCTAATCGATTTGCTCTTGTTCTAATTTGGAAAGTTTGTCCTATAAGTCGAGTTCAGATTAAAATTGATGAAATGGTCAAACTATGTTATGATTCGTTTGATTGAGAAAATTGTGATCAAAATTAATCGATCTTGTTTACTTACTGTGCAATGATCAACGATCGAAATCTATAACAAACCCTGTTTGATCAATCCTGTTATGATTTTGTTATGAGTTAGTTATGGTTTGAATTCGTTCATATCCTAAATCGCTTGCTATACAGTTATCGTGATTAATCCTGTTCGATTTGCAAGTGTAACAGAGTGTTTAGGATTTGTTTTGTTTTCGATTGGATATCATAACAATCTCATAACTGATGGATTCGATTTGTTGAGCCATGCTTACGATTCTATTACATATGATTTCATTTACCCGACTCATGACAATAATCAAAATAGAGTTTTGCTATCCCTGTATTCGGTTAAATGATGTGCATCCTGTTTTGAGTTCATAATGGAATAACGGTTTCAATTTATGATTCGTTCTCAAATAATTGTTGGATGTCAATTGAATGGAATTTCTAAAAAGATTTGAATTAATTTCATTTTTTATTCTGTATCTTATTTTAGACTAGCTACAGAATCAGATGATTCTATAGCTAAGTCTGTAGAATTAGATTTTTATTGTTTTATTAATAAAATATCTCTCTAACTTGTCTATTTCTGACCTGTTTCAGGTGAATTCGAAATTGCATGGGATTTGATGGGCAGTTTAGAGAATATTTGGATGTTTTATTTTCAGTTTAATTTCCTAGTTTAGGCAACTTTGGGATATCTCCCAGATTTCATGTAAACAGTTTTATAACTTCCACAGGGAGGTTTTACCCTGTGGAAAACCTTTAAATACTTATTATTTTTGTGATAATGATCATCCTCGCTTGTGGGAGAACCAGGATAATGGATATCTAATACAGACTGAGACATAAATTGATGCTCTGCTACATCTTTAGCTTTCATACTATCAATCTTTTGTTTCATGTTTATGTTTATCAATTTGCATTTGGTTAATGACTACTTTAGCTATCTTAGTCTTTTGCAAATGATATGATTTAATTAATATAATCCATATCTGATTTCTTCCAGTATTTAAAAACATGGCAATTACTTGATTCAGTTTGTGAACGACAGATTTCTCTTCTTCATTAATTGGATTATTAAGTATAAGTTTTTGCATAACAGGTTTACCTAATTGCAGAGTTTATAAATCATATAATTGTTATGATTTTTTATGTCTTGTTTGTCCTGTAAACAAACTCAAAGAGCATTGCAGCTTATCGTTTACGAGAAGCTTCTGGATTATTCGGTGCAAGTTTCCTTCCTCCGATCTGCTAGTATAGCCATCATACACAGGGCAAATCTGGAGCGTTTATCCAGGTTAGTTTGTGGTTGTTTTCATTAATTTGATTAGATACATTTATCATTTAGATTAGTGTTTTAGTTGAATTACCTTTCTGTGTTATTTCTGTTCATAAAAACTATAAAAATAAAAAAATATCTTTTACTGTCTTAGGGCAGAATCCAAATGAGTTTTTCAGGTTTTAATTAAATCTGTAAATTGTCAATATTGTACATTTTGTGAATAAGTTATATTGCAGTTAGTAGTTAGTATAGTAATAATTAGTAATAGTTAGTTTAGTTTATTTTGTTTTAATAATTAGTTTTAGTTTAGTTTGTTTAGTAGTTAGTTTTAATTAGATTAGCTTATTAGTTAGTTTTATTTATTAGTTAGTTTAGTTAGTTTTATTTGTTTTAGTTAGATTAGTTAGTTTAGATTAGTTTTCTTTTTTTTTTCTTAGGACCTTAGATCGGCTAACGGAGCCGCTAAACCCATTAGGGTGGTTCATTCCAAACGGCTTGGGTTATTAGACAACCCCGGACCGGTTCCACTCTCTCAGTTGACGGACGGTCATTTTCGCCCGTCAACAGCGTGTGGTTGAGGTACATGGTTGAGACAAGTAGTTGATGATTTCGCACATACATGAGGTGTATAGTTGATGATGTTGGTACATATTGATGAGTCATAGTTGATGTGTATTTGATGCATGATTGGTACATATTTAGTGCATGGTTGATGCACGCATTGATGGTACAGGTTGTGGTACAGATTGGTGCATGGTTGATGCAATTGTTTATGATACAGGTCGATTATAGTTTGTTTGGACAAGTTATTGTGACATGTTATTTGTACAGGTTTGGTGCATAGTTGATTCATTTGTTTATGGTACAAGTTGAGGTACAGGTTGATGTATGGTACATGTTGGCACATGTTATTGGTAGAGGTTGTTACAGGTTGATTATAGGTTGATTGGTACAGGTCTACAACAATATATCTCACAGTGATAGTGTGACAGTGATTACATCATTCTACTTCTATGCCAGGGCGGTTGGACGGGGCAAGGACAGGTGGTTGTAGCCACCTTACGGTTATAGCTGGATAACATAATGGGATTGTAGCCTACTTTTGGTTGTAACCATATAATTGGGGAGTTGGAGCTTCCCTCAGGTTGTAGCCTGAGAAACTAGGGGGTTGGAGCCTCCTTCCTGTTGTAGTTGCAAAACAGAGGAAGTTGGTGCTTCCAGTGAATGTAATTCTTCAATACATATAAGAAAAAACATTATGTGGTTTTCTCCTGCTTTGGGTTTCCATGTAAAAACATTGGTGTACTGTGTATGTGTATGATTGCTTATTTTTTCATTTTTTATTTACTCTGCAATTATTGGATGATAGTGATACACTGATATAACACCTACATTATATGGTTGAAAAGGTTTAAATTGATCTATTACTGATTCACCCCCCTCGCCCTCTATGTAATCCAACAATTGGTATCAGAGAAGGTTCCTTCAGAAATTAGTTTAACCACTGAAAGGTAGATAATGGAGAGCAACAACATGTATAAAAATGACATACCACAATTTGATGGACAAAAGTATGCATTTTGGAGCAGAAGGATGAAAACATATATACATGCATAGGGATTTGAAATTTGGCAATTAGTTGCAGATGGATACAAGTAACCAGTAGTTCCCCCGACAAATGAAAGAGCAATGAAACTCGAGCAAAATAATTCCAAAGCCAAAAATGCACTTCTGAATGGTCTTTGTGAATTACTATACACCAAAGTTATACATTGTAAATTTGCTAAAGAGATTTGGGACAAGCTCCAAAATATTTATGAAGGAGATTCAAAAGTCAAAGCAACCAAGCTTCAAACTTACATAGATTAGTTTGAACAACTAAATATGAAGGAAGATGGTAATATTGTAGCTTACTTCTTACAAGTCGATGAAACAGTAAATACAATCATGGGATTGGGAGAAGAAATTAAAGAATCTGTAATTGTTCAAAAGGTACTAAGATCTCTTCCTATGAGATTTGATCCTAAGATATCAACACTAGAAGAAAGAGAAAATCTAGATGATGCAGGAGCATCGCCAGCGTCAAGCAAGTGTGGGGCAGGCGCCAACGCATTTTGACATATGATAAATTTATTTGAATCATTTTGAAAATTTGATGTGCCAAACATAAATGTAATAATTAAAGAGGGATGCGTACTTGTAATATTGTAAACAGACCTTGAGCGTCCTGCTCTCATCTGAAGTAGATAGAAGCGTTTATGACAGTTAATGCAAGTAGGTAGAATTGAATTCCTAGATTAGACAGTTTTAGAAGAAACGAGGGAAATGGGATATAGACACCCTCACTTGTATCATTGAAAAAAAAAAATACAGAGAAAGAGCATAGAGGAGAAGTAGAGAGTTGTGTAGCAGACTCCATGTACAGGAGTTTTGAATTAATATAAGAAAGTTGTGGTTCAGACTCATGGTGTTCATGTATTCTCTGTGT
>ML787934.1:277603-307560 GCA_009831015.1 Picea engelmannii | reverse complement strand
GCTATGTATGAATGATTTCTTGTTGAATTTATGAAATCTGAGAGAGAGAGAGAGAGAGAGAGAGAGAGAGAGAGAGAGAGAGAGAGAGAGAAATGAGTTTCAATTGTTTCTCTATCTGAGCAAGAGTTCCTGCAAGGAGTGCAACTGAATTTTTCCGCAAGGAGTGCGTCGACAAAGTGTTCAGAGGTTTGTCTCTGAAATCTTAGGAGAGATATCTTTTGTTCTCATTCCTCGGAAGTGCATTTGGGCACAAGAGTTATGCAAAGTGTGCGCAGGTTGAAGATAGTTTCAAGGTTTGAAACCCGAGGAGTTGTTGACAGACTATTGCTGCAAGGAGTGAGCAAAGTCGGAGGTGTTCAACACTTGAAGTATTGGAAGGGTTTCCACAAGGAATGCGTGCATGAGGTTATCGAAAGGTTTTGAAGTTGTGGAAGATCTCAAAAGGATTCAAACCTGATAAGTCGTTGAAGGGAAGGAACGAATGGTCAAAACTCCTATGTGGAGGATTTGCAAAATCTCGTCAGCCATCCGATCTGATAGAGAATCAAGGAGGTTATGACTGTTTCCAGAGTTTCAAGCTCAGGAGATCGTGAGTCGTTGGATCCTCACCCAATTACCCATCAGCCGTAGGATCTGACTGGAGTTGCACGAGGGTTAAACTCTCGCAGATAGAGTGAAGGTCCCGAAAGGCGTCGAGATATCAAGGTGTTGGAGCTCAGAATATCGGAAGTCCTATGGATAGGAGATCGGGTTACTTTAGGGTGAAAACCCTGATTTTGATCTGGACCGTCCATCTTGAAGGGACACCTGGTGGAGATCAAGCACCCGTCGGTATTTTGGCTACCGGGGTTATAAGTTGACAGGGAACTAAAACATCAGGGAATCGCAAGTTGTGAAATCCCGAGACTAAATATGGGTTGTCCATTTGTTGAGATAGGTGACGATAATGAAGAGCTCGTCGGCATTTTGCATGTCAGATTTTGAGGATTTAGGAGGACAGGAGGACATCAGTATTTGACTTCGCGAAATCGTGAATGATAGAGGACCGTTCATCGGTTGGGACACATGGTGGAGATAGGGGAGTCCATCGGCATTTTGGGATTTCCGAGGACAAGAATTCAGAGCATTTCAGCATCAAAAACTCTGAAATCGCGAGAAGCGATTAGGACCGTCCATCATAGGAGGACGCGTGGCGGAGATCTAAGCATTCAGGAAATTTCCCGAAAATAAATCCATCTATCGGCATTACGGGATTCGAAAAATCGAAAATCCTAAGGACAAAGCGTTCGCACATTTCAGAAATCCGAAGTCTGAAATCCCGAGAAGGTGGAAAGCTCCACTGTAGGGCCAGCTGATGTCATATCGGGATATCGGGGATTCCAAGGACAAAGTGTCCATGCATTTCGACATTTGAAAGCCCGAAACCCCGAAAGGAGATAGGACTGCGGTCACATAAGGGGAGGTCATGCAGACCAGGAGTCTAATCCAGGGGACTAACTGAAGTCGAAGCATCTTGGGATATTGGAGATTGGGAAATCAGGAAGGCAAACTGTTATGACATCAGGGATTGGAAAACCCCGAAGTCTGAATTCTACTTTTCTGTTGTGAACGGAGAAGCGATTAGGCCTAAAGGCTATAAGGAGCAGAAAAACCCTGTGGGTTGATTATATCAGATATTCCGAGGAGGGATCAAAGAGCCACTTCGGCTCGAAGGTGGAATTAGAACAATCCTTAAGACAGGGAGGTTAGTGCAGAGGCCTTTGTCGATGCAGAGGGTGACAGTTGCGCCAGGTGTGGTATCATAGCAAAAAGATTTCTTTGCCTTCTGTAGAAGAGGAAAGAAAATTTCACCATGCCGCCAAGCAGAAGGGACATGCAAACACCCGATCTGCCAGAGGAAAGGGAAATACAAAGAAGAAGAGGTAGGTAGATGCCTGACCCAACCATGGAAAGGGAAATGGAAGATTTATGCTCCAGACTTGAGGACATGGAGACAACACAGAGACGCACAGTCGTTATTGGGGATCATAGTGATTCCGAAAGTGAAGTGGAAGTTGAACATGAAGAAGAAGAATTTGCAGCCGAAGATGCAACAAATGAACATTTGATTAGGGCTATTTCAAGAATGGGTGCCAGGGCAAAAATGGACATTCCAGTTTATGAGGGAAACCTGGATGCTGAAGAGATTCTAGACTGGATTAGAGCTCTGGACACTTACTTCGACTACGAAGATGTCGAGGAAGACAAGAAGGTCAGACATGATGTCATGTGACTAAAAGGACATGCAACATTGTGGTGGGATGAACTACAAGATGACAGATGTTGAAAAGGAAAGTAGAAGATCAATAGTTGGGATAGAATGATCGCGAAGATGAAGGTGAAATTCATCTCGAGGGATGACCAAATCACTTTGTTCCGGAGGATGCAAAACCTAAGACAAAATTTGATGACAGTGAAAGAATACAATGAAAAATTCTACAGGTTGAACATCAGGGCAGGTCATCGGGAGAGTGATGATGAAAAAGTTTCTAGATACCTAAATGGCCTGAGATATGACATTCAGGATGAGATGAGCATGGTAACCATCGGAACGGTGGAAGATGCTTATCAGATGGCTCTAAAGGCTGAAGAGAATCTGAGTCGAAAACAGGGTCAAAGAGGCCGAGGCAGAAGTAAAGCCAGGGGAAAATCAGTTGTCCCAGATAAAAATCAGAAACCCAAGGAGGACTGGAAGAAACCTCAGGCTCGGATTGAAAGAGGTGGAATCTCACAGCAAGGGCAGCACACTGAACAAAGAGGAGATTATGTTGATAATAATATTTTTCCTCGTACTAGAGGTAGAGGAAGAGGAAGGGGTGGAGTAATAAAATGCTTCACGTGTGGAAAGAATGGACACAAATCTTATGAATGTCCAGATAAGAAGAAAGAGAGTAGAGAGACTCACATCGCCGAAGCACAAAGGTGGAATGTTGAGGCAGAGGATGCTGAAGGTGGAAGATCGTTGATGATGCGAAAAGTTCTTTTGACACCAGAGATGGAGGTGGAGAGTCCGGTACAAAGGAACATACTTTTTCGGACTGCTTGCAAAACCAAGGACAGGGTATGCAAGGTCATTGTGGACAGTGGTAGAAAAGATAATCTCATTTCAACAGAGATGGTAGAAAAGCTGGAGCTGGAGACGATTGAACATCCAAGTCCATATAGAGTTTCATGGCTACAAAAAGGACATCAGGTAAATGTCACTAAACAAATTTTTAGTTGAATTTAAGATAGGAGGATATAATGATAAGATACTCTGTGATGTTATTCCCATGGATGTTTGTCATCTATTGCTAGGTAGACCATGGAAATATGACAGAAATGTGATTCACGATGGGAGGATGAACACATACACCCTAGAAAAGAATGGGAGAACTCATATGTTGCTTCCAATCAAAGATAAGGAAGTGAAACCTGAAGTAAGTAACACTGTACTTCTCATGAGTGGGAAATAACTCCTTAATGAGGTCAAGAAGAAGGAGGAACCACAATTCATTGTAGTCAGGAAACCAAGAATTGTTTTAACCAACACAAGAGTGGACGATTTACCAGAAGAGGTTCAAGAACTATTGGAAGAGTTCATTGACATAGTAGTGGACGAACTACCTCGTTTGTTACCACCAATCAGAAGTGTGAGTCATCATATTGATCTCATACTTGGAGCCACTTTTACAAACAAAGCCGTGTACAGACTGACGCCGCAAGAGAATGAAGAGGTCAAAAGACAAGTCCAGGATTTGTTGGACAAAGGGTTGGTTAGAGAAAGCTTGAGCCCATGTGTTGTTCCAACAGTACTCAGTCCAAAGAGAGGCGGAGGCTGGAGGATGTGTACTGATTCAAGAGAAATTAAAAATATAACCATCAGGTATATATTTCCATTGCCAAGGATGGATGACCTGATGGATTGCTTAAGTGGAGCAATTTTTTTTTCGAAGATTGATTTGAAAAGTGGTTATCACCAGATTCGCATGAGAGAGGGTGATGAATGGAAAACAACCTTCAAAACTAACGAAGGGTTGTATGAATGGCTTGTTATGCCGTTTGGCTTAACAAATGCACCAAGTACTTCTATGAGATTGATGAATGAAGTCCTGAAAGATTTCATCAGAAAATTTGTTATTGTATATCTTGATGATATATTGATTTTCATCAAAACAGAAACTGAACACTTGAAACATTTTGCTACAGTAATGAAGAGGCTACAACAGGAAAAGTTGTTGATAAACATGAATAAATCCTCATTCATGAAGAAATATCTCATTTATTTGGGATTCATTATATCTACAGACAAGTTGAGGATGGATCCAGATAAGGTGGAAGTGATTAAGAATTGGCCATCACCGAAGAACATTTTTGAGGTGAGGAGTTTTCATGGATTATCTAGTTTCTACCGAAAGTTCATCAGGAATTTCAATGGAATTAGTGCAACAATGATGGATACAGTGAATAAAAGACACAAGTCTTTTCACTAGACAGAAGAGGCCGAGAAGAGTTTTAATCTGTTGAAGAGGAAGATCATGGAGCAACCAATTTTGGTGTTGCCGGATTTCCGAAAGACATTTCAAGTGAAATGCGATGCAAGTGGATTTGCAATAAGGGCAGTCTTAAGTCAAGAAGACAGGCCGATAGCATACTTAAATGAGAAGCTGAATGAAGCAAAGGTGAAGTACTCCACATATGACAAGGAGTTCATGCTATCATCCAGGCATTGAAGAAATGGAGGCATTACTTGATTCCCAAAGAGTTTGTCTTATACAGTGACAATCATGCACTGCAGTTTGTGACTCAACAGGAAAAGTTGAATCAGAGACATGTAAAACGGGTTGAATATATGTAAAATTTCACTTTTGTGATTAAGCATATTTCTGGAACTAATAACAAAGTTGTTGATGCTTTGACCAAGAAGTGTTTGTTGTTGTAGGAGTTCAAGGTCAAAACATTGGGTTTTAATGATCTCAGGGACATGTACGCAGGTGATCCAGATTTTAAGGAAGTATGAAGCAGCTGAGAATCCAGTTCTTAGAGATAAAAGAAAATGGGTAGAATACATGATCCAAGAAGGATTGTTGTTTAAGGGCAGTCGGTTTTGTATTCCAAAATGCTCCATGAGAGAGAATTTGCTGAAGGAGAAACACAGTGGAGGATTGGCCAGACACTTCGGTCATGACAAGACATTCACAAAACTGAATGAGTCATATTTTTGGCCGGGAATGTGGAAAGATGTCAAGAGGTTCGTGGACAGATGTAGAATTTGCCAGCATTCAAAAGGAAAGAGACAGAATGCAGGATTTTATCAACCATTTCCCATACCTGAGAGGCCGTGGGATGCAATCAGCATGGATTTTGTATTGGTTTTGCCAAGAACACAAAGAGGATTTGACTCAATATTTGTGGTGGTGGATAGATTTTCCAATATGGAACACTTCATTCCTTGTCAGAAAACCAGTGACGCAACCCACATTGCGAATCTGCTTTTCAAAGAAGTCATTCGACTTTATGGCTTACCAAGGAGCATAGTTTCGGATCGAGACACTAAGTTTGTGGGAAACTTTTTGAGGACCTTATGGAAGAAGCTAGGAAATAACTTATCATTTAGTTCAACTTATCATCCTCAGACGGATGGACAAACAGAAGTGGTAAACAAAAGTCTGGGAGACTTGCTGAGAAGCTTGGTGAAAGAACACCACAGCCAGTGGGACAACATATTACCATAGGCAGAGTTTGCGTATAACGAATCAGTTAACAGAAGAACAGGGCAGAGTCCATTTAAGATTGTTTATGGCATACGGTCGAGAGGGATTTCTGAGTTGAGGGATAAAGAACTGAATGGAACTAGGAGCACTAGTGCAGAAGATTTCGTAGAGGCGATGAAGGAACTTCATAGCCAGGTGAAGTAGCATTTGCAGAACTCAATCCAGGAGTATAAATGCATGGAAGATTAGGACATAAGACAAATTCAATTCGAAGTTGGTGACTTGATTCTGTCACATCTGAGAAAGGAAAGGTTCTCGAGGGGAACATATAATAAACTGAACATGAAGAAAATCGGACCATGCAAGGTCTTGAAGAAATTTGGGACAAATGATTACGAGATTGAATTACCCGATGGCATCGGAATTTCTCTGATATTCAATGTCTCATATTTGTACCCATATAAATCTGAGGAAGCGGAGACAGAAAATGAGCAACCAGAGGTGCAATAGCGAAATCATATGCCAGTTGCAGAAAAGTTGCAGATGGAGTACATACTGGACAAAAGACTGAGTAGAAAGACTAGGCGAAGGCAATATTTTGAGTATTTGGTAAAGTGGAAGGGCCATCCAGTTGAATATGCTAGCTGGGAGAATGAAGCAGAAATACAGAAGCATGGACAGACCATGCGCGAACTCATGGATAGGAGCCCATAAAAATTTTCAGGCGAGGGAGTATGATGCAGGAGCATCGCCAGCGTCAAGCAAGCGTGGGGGAAGCGCCAACGCATTTTGACATATGATAAATTTATTTGAATCATTTTGAAAATTTGATGTGCCAAACATAAATGTAATAATTAAAGAGGGAGGCGTACTTGTAATATTGTAAATAGACCTTGAGCATCCCTCTCTCGTCTGAAGTAGATAGAAGCGTTTATGACAGTTAATGCAAATAGGTAGATTTGAATTCCTAGATTAGACAGTTTTAGAAGGAATGAGGGAAACAGGATATAGACACCCTCACTTGTATCATTGAAAAAAAAATAATACAGAGCAAGAGCATAGAGGAGAAGCAGAGAGCTGTGTAGCAGACTCCATGTATAGAAGTTCTAAATTAATACAAGAAAGTTGTGATTCAGACTCATGGTGTTCATGTATTCTCTGTGTATGCATTTTTGAATGTTATGCTCATGAATGTTTTACTCTTTCTGTCATTCAATTGTTTTTATGCTATGTATGAATGATTTCTTGTTGAATGTCTGAAATCTGAGAGAGAGGGAGAGAGTAAGAGAAATGAGTTTCAATTGTTTCTCTATCTGAGCAAGAGTTCCTGCAAGGAGTGCAGTTGAATTTGTCCGCAAGGAGTGCGTCGACAAAGTGTTCAGAGGTTTGTCTCTGAAAGCTCAAGAGAGATAGCTTTTGTTCTCATTCCTTGGGAGTGCATTTGGGCACAAGAGTTGTGCAAAGTGTGCGCAGGTTGAAGATAGTTTCAAGGTTTGAAACCCAAGGAGTTGTTGACAGACTATTGTTGCAAGGAGTGCACAAAGTCGGAGGTGTTCAACACTTGAAGTATTGGAAGGGTTGTTGCAAGGAATGCGTGCAGGAGGTTCTCGAAAGGTTTTGAAGTTGTGGAAGATCTCAGAAGGATTCAAACCTGATAAGTCGTCGAAGGGAAGGAACGAACAGTCAAAAATCTTGTGTGGAGGATTTGCGAAATCCCATCAGCCGTCCGATCTGATAGAGAAGCAAGGAGGTTACGATCGTTTCTAGAGTTTCAACCTCAGGAGATCGTGAGCTGTTGGATCCTCACCCAATTACCCGTCAGCTGTAGGATCTGACTGGAGTTGCACAAGGGTTAAACCCTCACAGATAGAGTGAAGGTCCCGAAAGGCGTCGGGATATCGAGGTGTTGGAGCTCGGGATATCGGAAGTCCTGTGGACAGGAGATCGGGTTACTTTAGGGTGAAAACCCTGATTTTGATCTGGACCGTCCATCTTGAAGGGACAGATGGTGGAGATCAAGCACCCGTCGGTATTTCGGCTACCGGGGTTTTAAGCTGACAGGGAACTAAAACACCGGGGAATCACAAGTCATGAAATCCCGAGACTGAATCTGGACCGTCCATTTGTTGAGACAGGTGGTGATAATCAAGAGCTCGTCGGCATTTTGCATGTTGGATTTTCAAGATTCAGGAGGACAGGAGGACATCGGCATTTGACTTCACGAAATCATAAATGATCGAGGACCATTCATCGGTTGGGACACGTGGTGGAGATAGGGGAGTCCATCGACATTTCGGGAGTTTCGAGGACAAGAATTCGGAGCATTTCAGCATCGAAAACTCTGAAATCGCGAGAAGCGATCAGGACCGTCCATCATAGGAGGACGTGTGGCGGAGATCTAAGCATTCGGGAAATTTCCTGAAAATAAAGCCATCTATCGGCATTATGGGATTCGGAAAATCGGGAATCCTGAGGATAAAGCATTTGCGCATTTCGGAAATACGAAGTCCAAAATCCCGATATGGTGGAAAACTCTGTTGTAGGGCCAGCTGACGTCATATTAGGATATCGTGGATTCTGAGGACAAAGTGTCCATGCATTTCGACATTTGAAAGCCCAAAACCCCGAAAGGAGATAGGACTGCTATCACATAAGGGGAGGTGGTGCGGACCAGGAGTCTAGTCCAGGAGACTAACTGAATTCGAAGCATCTCGGGATATCAGAGATTGAGAAATTGGGAAGGCAAAGGGTTACGACATCAGGGATTGGAAAACCCTGAAGTTCGAATTCTGCTTTTCTGTTGTGAACGGAGAAGCGATTAGGCCTAAAGGCTGTAAGGAGCAGAAAAACCCTGTGGGTTGATTTTATCAGAGATTCTGAGGAGGGATCAAAGAGCCACTTCGGCTCGAAGGTGTAATTAGAATGATCCTTAAGATTGGGAGGTCAACGCAAAGGCCTTTGCTGAGGCAGAGGGTGATGGTTGCGCCACTAAACTCAATAAGCATGGATGAAATACATGGAATATTCACAACATGTGAAATGAGAACTGGACAGGAAAATCTAGATATAAAAGAAGTAGATTTCAAAGCACCCAAAAGGCCAAAGCAAAAGGGAAAGAAAAAAGAAAAAGAATATAGCAGCAATAGTCACATCTCGGAAGATAATGAAGAAATGACCAACTTTGTCAGAAGATTGAATAAGGGAACCAACGGTAGAGATAAAGGTAAGTTTCCATTGATTTTTTTTAATTATGATAGTATTGGTAATTTTTCTAACAAATGTTCTCATAAGAAAAATAATAGGAATGATGAAAATTACTCAAATAGCAAACAAACATACAAGGGAAAAAGAACCACAAAGAAAGATTTCAAGAAAATCTTATGCACCAAGGAGGACATCTCCTCATTAGATGATGATGAAGTCAGTGACAATGAGACATAAAAAGTTCTATTCATGGAATTAGAAGACTCTGACAAAGAAAAGACCGAAGAAGAATATGAAGAGGCATAAGTTGACTACCAAGAAGAATTGTTGTGTTCCATAGAAGTTATAAGAAGAGAGAAGAAGAAAAACAAGAAGATACAAGAAGAACTAGAGAAAAAATAAGACACTACGGAACTAGAGAAAATGATCACAAATTTGAAGGTTCAAATAGAAGAGATAAAAGAATTGAAGAATCACTCAAATAACAACTAGAAGGAAGAGAGAGGATCATTGGAAATTTGGAAGAAGAGATTGTCATATTAAGAAATGATCTTCAAAAAAAAAATATGCAGAACAACTCAAAAGTTTTGGATGACATTATGATCAGTAAAAAACCTCATCATGACAAGTCTGGACTTAGATACAATCAAATAGAAAAGGGATCAAGCTCCAAAACAACAGAACAAGAAACATATCCAAAAATCTATGCAGAAACAATCAAAGGGGATAGGAAGATATACAAGGAAGATTACATGGACACTCCTCCACTGAGAAGATTCAAATTTCAGAATCAACAACCGATAGATAGGACTCAGGAAGAAGAAGGATTTAGAAGAGCAACTCCTTTCAAAATATCTTCAAATCCTAGGTATCAAACTATGTTTTTTGGTTTATGTTATGCATGTAATAATTTTTCACATAAAGTTATGAATTGCAGAGCTAACAACAGGAACATAAACAACTTTGAAAGTCATACACAAAAGGGTTATCCAAGAAGGCCTAGTGAAACACATAGAAGAAGTTACAACAGGTTTGAATCATTGAGCACTGAAGTGGAATGCTACAAGTGTAACAACTTTGGACACATGGACAAAGATTGGAGAATGACAATTCCTCCTAGATAACCACAACATAACAACAACAACCACAGACAAGAACCTCAGAAGAGAACATGGATAAGAAATCATAATTAGTATAGCAATGAAGAATGCACACTCACTCTACAAGATAAAAATAAGAAACGTGGTTGGTATGTTGATGGTGGCTATTAAAAACACATGACAGGTGATAAAGACATGTTTCTTACATTAATAAAGGAAATAGATGGATCAGTCTCCTTTAGAAATGATGATTCAACTAAAATCATTGGAAAAGGCATAGTTAGAATTGGAAACAAGAATACCAAGGAAAACAATGTTCTACTAGTAGAAGATATGAAACATAATCTTCTAAGTGTGAGTCAAATGTGTGACCAAGGTCATAAATTTACTTTCTATTCACAAAAGTGTGAGATAATAAAAGAAGGTTCAAGAAAATTGATTGCAACAGCTGCAAGAACTTCACACAACACATATGTATTAAGTGAAATTGGAAATGAAAAGTGTTGTCTAGGAAAGGAAGATGAAATTTGGTTATAGAACAGAAGAATGGGTCACATACACTTTGATAACCTTGTCAAAGTCAGAAAAAAGGAAGCAATAAGAGAAATTCTCCATATTACGAAACCAACCAACACTTTATGCAAGCATTGTCAACAAGAAAAACAAACAAAGACTAGGTTTAAATCAAAAGAATATTCAACGACAAGACCACTAGAAATTGTGCATACTAATATAGTTGGACCAACTACAAAAAATGGTTTAAAAAGTGAGAAATACTTCATGTTATTAGTTGATGATTATACAAGAATGACTGTAGTTTTCATTGTCAAGAATAAGTCAGAAGCTTTTGAAAACTTCAAGGTCTACAAGGAAATGGTTGAAAATGAAATGGATTCAAAAATCAAATGTTTGAGATCTGATAATGGAGGATATTTCACTTCAAAGGAATTTATTGACTACCATAGGAGGCATGGAATAAAAAGACAATTCTCTATTCCTAGGACACCTAAAAAGAATGGAGTTGTTGAAAGAAAGAACAAGATATATTTTTAACACATGTAGTGCATACAATGGTTCACATTCAAAACATAGTAATGCTCAGAAACACCACTGAAAAAACTCCCTACGAGATATGGAAAGGAAGACCATCACATGTGAAACACTTCAGAGTATTTGGAAGAAAATGCTACATCAAAAGAGAAGATGGCAGAATGGGAAAGTTTGACTCTCGTGTGGACAAAGGAGTACTTGTTGGTTACTCAAGTACAAGGAAAGCATACAATTTTACAATTTGAGGCGAACAAAGTTTTGGAAATCATCAATGTAACACTTGATGAAACAAGTGGACGAGAATTAAAAGAAGAAGAAAATTAATCAATGGAACAATTTTATGAAGAATAAATAGAAGGGGAAGATGAAGAGGATCAGATAGAAGTAGAAGAGATAATTCATCAAGTGCCTCCAAAGACATGTAGCAAACGAGTACAGAAGAATCGTCCTTCAGATCAGATTATCAGAAACAAAGATGCAGGATTTGAGACTAGAAGAAGAATCTGTTCACCAGAACAAATGCACCTAGCACTCTCATCTACGATTGAACCAAACAATTTTGAAGAGGTCAACAAGGATGAATTTTGGAATAAGTCCATGGATGAAGAATTAGATCAAATAGAGAAGAATGCCACTTGGGAATTGGTTCCAAGACCAAATAATAAGAATGTGATTGGCACAAAGTGGGTATTCAGAAATAAATTAAATGAAGATGGACAAGTTACAAGGAACAAAGCTAGATTGGTATGTAAATGATACACACATGTTGAAGGAATGGACTTTGAAGACACATTTGATCCAGTTGCCAGAATGGAAGCAATCCGATTCCTCCTAGATTATGCATGCTCCAAGAATATTAAAGTGTATCAGATGGATGTGAAATCAATTTTTTTGAATGGGGAACTTGAAGAAGAAGTCTACATTGAACAACCAGATGGATTTTAGTTGTCAGAGAACACAAATTATGTGTGTAAATTGAAGAAGGCCTTGTATGGTCTAAAACATGATCCTAGAGCATGGTACTCTAGACTGGATAAAAATTTACAGTAGGCAGGGTTCAAAAAAGGAAGTGTAGACAACAACCTCTACATCAGGGTAAACCAAGATAGTATTTTATTAATTGAAGTTTTTGTTGATGATATTATTTTTAGAAGTATTGATGACAGGTTAAGCCAGAAATTTGCAAAGGATATGCAGAATGAATTTGAAATGTCATTACTTGGAGAACTATCCTTCTTTCTGGGTCTTCAAATACGTCAAAGCAACCAATGAATTTTTATTTCTCAAACTAAGTATATCAAAGAAATGCTAAAGAGGTTTGGAATGGAAGATTGCAAACTAGTTACCACTCCTATGCAAACCAATTGCAATTTGACCAAAGATGACGATTCAAAGTCTACAGACCAGAGGAAATACAGGTCAATGATTGGTAGCTTACTATATGTGACAACATCCAAACCAGATGTAATGTAGGAAGTTGGACAGGTTGCACGATTTCAAGCAGCACCAAAGGAATCACATGTATTAGTAGTGAAGATGATTTTTCAGATATCTCAAAGGAACAAAAGAATTTGTATTATGGTATTCAAAAGGAAAGGATCTATCACTTATTGCCTACAAAGATGTAGATTGGGAAGATTGCATTCATGACCGACAAAGAACCAGTGGATCAACGTTCTACTTGGGTGAGTGTTTAGTATCATGGTTAAGCAAGAAACAATCATCAGTATCCTTATCTACAGCTAAGGCAAGGCATATTGCAACAAGTAGGATATATAAAAATGAGGTTTTGGCACATGGTTTGATGTAAGGGTTTATGGTATTTGGTTATGGATAGTGTGATGTATTACTAAATAACTTTTTATAGTTGTGTACTTGGTGTATGGTTGAGGTACATGGTTGAGACAAGTAGTTGACGAGTTAGCACATACATGAGTTGTATACTTAATGATGTTGGTACATCTTGATGAGTCATAGTTGATGTGTATTTGATGCATTATTGGTACATACTTGGTGCATGGTTGACGTACATGTTGATGGTACAGGTTGAGGTACAAGTTGGTGCATGGCTGATGCACTTGTTTGTGGTACAGGTTGATTACAGGTTGTTTGGATAGGTTATTGTGACAGGTTATTTGTACAGGTTTGGTGCATGGTTGATGCATTTGTTTATGGTACAAGTTGAGGCATAGGTTGATGTATGATACATGTTGGCACAATTCATTGGTACATGTTGTTACATGTTGATTATAGGTTGATTGGTACAGGTCTACAATAGTATATCTCATAGTGATAGTATGATAGTGGTTCCATCATTCTACTTCTACGTCAGGGCGGTTGGACAGGGAAATGACAGGTGGTTGTAGCCACCTTCCGGTTGTATCTAGAGAACATAGGGGTTTGTAGCTTCCTTATGATTGTAGCCATAAAATTAGGGAGTTGGAGCTTCCCTCAGGTTGTAGCCTGAGAAACTAGGGGGTTGGAGCCTCCTTCCAGTTGCAGCTAGAAAACAAAGGAAGTTGGTGCTTCCAGTGAATGCAATTCTTCAATACATATAAGAAAAAACATTATGTGGTTTTCTCTTGCTTTGGTTTTCCACGTAAAAACATTGGTGTACTGTGTATGTGTATGATTGTTCATTTGTTCATTGTTTATTTACTCTGCAATTATTAGATGATAATGCTACACTGATATAACACTTGCATTATATGGTTGAAAATGTTTAAATGTATCTATTACTGATTCACCCTCTCTTCAATAATCCAACATTGACTCCAAGGGCTTGACGTCTACCAAAATCAGTCAAAAGGTGAGTGGCACCATTGGATCACGTAGTGCGTATTGAAGGGCACGTCGCATAGATGGAACTTGAATGAAGGCGAGCAACACCCTTGGAGAACATAGTGTGTCTTGAAGGGCACATCGCGGTTTTAAAAATAATAAGTCAATGAACCTAGGTGCCTAGAAAACAATCTCTCATTTTGACCTGGTCATCCTTGAGATAACTATTGCATGAGTAAAGTTTAAAAATTATAAAATTTCCCTTAAATTGTTTTTTTGCTAAGACTAGTTGAATTTAAAGCTTGGGTCTAAGTAGGATATGAGGAAAACAAATTTAATTAAGAAATTAATAAAAGGGGGAAAAATAAAATTTATAATTAAATGGAGGATTAAATTATTTAAAATATTAATTGTTGTTTTCTTGCAAAACTTGCTAATTTCGAACTTAGACAAAAGGGGAAATTAATTGCAAAAGGGATGTGGAACATAGAAGGAATCTAGTATTAGAGAACTTTCCTAAAATGAACTCAACTAAGATTTAAGAAAGGCGTCAATCATCAAGGAAATGTGAGGGAATAAAGGGACATCGAAAAGCATTTTTCAGAACGCTTCTAAGTGGGTGATGGAAATTAAAAATTTAATTTAATTAATTAAATAAACTTCTAGTGCAACTAAGGGCCTGGGTGACAAGTGTACGGGGGAGAATATTTCCTAATAAATTTTTAATAAAACTAATTTAATGTACAAATGGAAAGGTCTCTAAGAAGAAAAATATAAAAGAGATGACAGAGAAGACGATTGAACCCCGACCGATATGCATAAGATCACGTTGTCATATTTTTTATTGACTAATTTTCCTTGTGGGAGTTGAGATACCCAGCTCGAATAGAGAGTGGTAGCTCGACCTTGCAAGGCGAGTTGGGTACTATCCTTTCTCTAGGTTTTGTGCGTGGCCCCTTTGTGGCTTAGGGGGCTCAGATGGAAGAAGAGTACCCCTAGCGTTGGCTGGGAGATACTATTGAGATCTCAACAGTTAACAAGCAGGAGTTGGATGGAGCACAAGTGCAAGACAACGAATTCAAGTTCTTCACCTTCGGTTTTGGTATGCATGTGTAAATTTTTATCGGTAAATTAGTTTAAATTTTGTATATAAGTTTATATATGTTGATGAACTTGTAACATATTTCTGGAACTACTTGTGTGTTCCACGGTATTTTTATTTTTGATTCAGTTAAAATGATATTGGAATATAGATGTAGTGTAAAGGATCCTATAGTCGAATTTTCTCAAATTTTGATGTCTTGTAAACTGGAACATAATTTCTGATTGTAATTACTTTCCATCTTTATTTGAAGGCATTGTAAGGCCTGGAAATTTAAGCTCCAATGTCTCTAATAAGGATAGAATCCTCTGATTGAAGGAAATCACGACATTATTAAACTCATCAACACATGTGTTACCAATATTTCCTTATAGAGTATTTGTGAAGGTAAACAACCCTAGGAGGAATTTCAATGACATCAAGTTTGTGAGATTCCTCTATGTAAATAATCTATCACCAAGGCATTTCAACGGTGAGTTTGCATACACTAGCACTCAATTAATCATAACCAGTATCTAATTGGTGAATTTAACAAATGACACTTGTTGATTAAGGTTGGTTGTCATTGATGTCAACCCTTGAAGAAAGTCCGGTAGCAGAAAGGTTTGGGGAATGGACCCAAGGTTGTTTCATGTGTAATGGTATGAGTTTTAACATATTTGAAGGTAATATTATTTTATATGGATAGTACATGTCATGCCAATTCTGGTGGTATGTGGAACATCACATAACTCCTCACATTTTGAGAGTTATGACCTTACGAAGTTGGAGGATCCTCATGTGTTGGCTTGAAGCCCCAAAAGGTCAAAGAAGTCAAAGAACTTGCAAAGAAGAAATTATTATTTAAATGATAAAGTAAAGTGACAAAGTCAAGAAGGATTATTTAAATAATAAAGTGAAGTGACAAAATCAAAGAAGATTATTTAAATGATAAAGTGAGGTGACAAAGTCAAGGATGAATATTTAAATGATAAAGTAATGGAGAACTTTCTAATTATGGAAGGTGGTTAACCCTAAAAATGAAGAAAATAGGTTAAGTGACCTATAAATGGGTTAAGTGACTTAGAAGATGCTTCTAAGGAAGATATTTGGAGAGAATAAATAAGAGGAAAGGCTCTCTCATTTTATAACACACTTGAGCATATTGAATATTTATAGGTGAATGAGGTAACCAAAGGATATTTAAGCCAAATTTTAGAGGGAAGGTGAAGAAAAGAAGGCCAGTTGGCACATACATGAGGCGTATAGTTGATGATGTTGGTACATTTTGATGAATCATAGTTGATAATTCGTTGACACATGATTGGTACATACTTGGTACATGGTTGGATGTGTTATCGTTGCAAGAAACCCTTTGTGGTTGTAGACCAAAGGTGCTTGGTAACTTCAAGTAAAAATGTTTTTGTGTTTTGTGTAGATGGATCAATAGGATAACTCAATCCAAACATGGTATTTAGACAGTCAAGATGGTAAACAAATGAACCAGTTCTCTCAAGGATTGATAATCAGTAGTTAACTTTAAGTGGGCGAAGAACAAATCGCTCATAAACCAGTACACAATGTAGGGTCTGATAAGCAATGAAGAAACTATTTATTCAGTTATGAGCCAAACAATGAGATAACAGTCATTCGAGGCTTGACAACTCAAATAAAAGTACAGAAAGAAGGTGGAAAAACTGACATCAATAGAGAAAGAAACCTGCAATCTGTATTAGCATCTATAATCCTGTGTACAATATAGTATTCTTGTATCCAAAATTGAACCCTTTAACTCTGTTTTATGCCTGTTTATATAGGAAAAGATACCCTTTATCCTCTAAAGGCTCGAGTCAACCTTCTGCTTTCTAAAATTAGAAATCAGTTACAATCCTCGACACTTGTACAAACAAAACTATCATATATAAAAGAAGTCTTGACAAAAAATGTAAATCTAAAAACAACACTATCTTGAAAATATCGAATGCTGGAAAGATGGAGTCAAGGCTATTTTGAAATCTGGAAAAATATGGATGATAAAGATCTCAAACTTCCTTTCAAATCTTGAGTTACAAAGATGTTGCCAACTGTCTTTAAAAAGGATGTCTCAAAACAGAGATACTCTGCCATATAATCAGGAAAATTTTCCTTTAATTTCTACCTCGAATCATGGGTTGAAATCTAATAATGTGTAGCTCAGCCTGTATCGCTTGACTTATTGACACATGTGCATTTACTATTTTCTTTGACTACTTGATTTCATGCTGATCGACTTGCTAAAAGACTTAGCTCCTTGAAATATGGGATTGATCTCTTCATTTTCCAAAAGTGGCTGATTAGATAGATTTGATAATTCGTTAATAAAGCCTTAGAAGAGGTTTCAATTCATTCCCATGCAAAAAATTATGATCTGGGCGAAAACCATAACATTTTGGCCGTGACATGCTTTCACCAGCTTATTTACCAACAAATCCGCTCCTAAGCTGCTGAAAGGCGGCACTTTCAACAGCTAACTAGCAAAATTTTCGGCGAATTAGCTGGTGAAAAGAGCATATTTTCAAAATCAAATTTCTCAGTCATAGAAAATTCGTTTTTCATGCCTGAATAGTTGATTGACATCTAGAAAATATAAGCTTTCCAATAGTGTTTTCAAATCTTCATTTAGAGCTCAGGAAGGGATTGAAAAGTTCCCTGCAAGTTTAAGCATCATTCTTTCAAAAATGCCAGTGCATTTTTATCGCTAACAAAAAGGACAGACAGTCCAATTCTTTTCTGAACAAAGAGCCACTGTGTATTTTTTCCATTTGCAATTCAAAACCCCACACCAAACACTGTGATATGCTATTTTGGCTGAGGTCTTGCGCTGGTGAAAATACTCGGTTCTATTGAAAACTTACCATACAATTGTGGGTGATGTGTGTTGGGGAATTGAACCGATTTGATGTTGTCAACCAGGTAGTACAACTCCCATCCCTGCGATCATGGATTCAGATTTTCCATTTCCGATGCTATGAGTGTGAAGCTTGAGTTTCTGAACCGGATCTGATTTTCAATCCGACTTGGACGTGGAACTCGAGTTTTCATGATTATACACTTTCACCAGTGCATCTTTCTTGATTGCATGACGTGAGTTGATCGCATCATCATTTTATTTTTGAAACGTGGATAAGCACACGTGATTCCCGCTTTCTCCAGCCAACGACCCATGGAAAACGCCCCTTAGCTGTTGAAACTTATCGCTTTCATCAGCACACAATCCCGTAAGAACTGCTCCTTAGTTGTTGAAAGTCATGACTTTCGCCAGTGCACAACCCACGACAATGCTTCTTTGGATATTTGAAAATTAACACTTTCACTAGCGCACAGACCTATGAAAGATGCTCCTTAGCTGTTGAAAGTCGCCACTTTCACCAGCTAACACTCATCTTTTAAACACACGTTAGCTGTTGAAAGCATTTTATGAAAATTTTAAAGAGAAGACCTTTATGGGTCATCTTATTTCTAAGACAAAATTAAAAACCTAAGTCTTGCAGCTTGAAAGACTCAAAATCAATTTGAGAAAAATACCAATAGCCATGCTATCCACCACAAAATGCGACCATAGGGACAGGTTCATTTTGGGAGCTAACATGATGCACTTGTTTATGGTACATATTGATTACAGGCTTTCTGGTACAAGTTGGTGCATGGTTGATGCACTTGTTTATGGTACAGGTTGATTATAGGTTGAGGTACAGGTTGATGCATGGTTCAGGTTTATTGGTACAGGTTTACTATGGCATATTTCACAGTGATAGTGTGACAGTGGTTCCATCATTCTACTTGTACTTCAGGATAGTTGGATGGGGAAAGGATAGGTGGTTGTAGCCACCTTTCGGTTGTAGCCAGAGAACATAGGGGGTTGTAGCCTCCTTCTGGTTGTATCCAGAGAATAGGGGAGTTGGAGCTTCTCTCAAGTTATATCCTGAGAAACAAGGGGGTTGGAGCCTCCTTCTAGTTGCAACTAGAAAACAAAGGAAGTTGGTGCTTCCAATGAATGTAATTCTTTAAGACATATAAGAAAAATCATTATGTGGGTTTCTCTCGCTTTGGGTTTCCGTGTAAAACATTGGTGTACTATGTATGTGTATGATTGTTCATTTGTTCATTGCTTAGTTACTCTGCAGTTACTGGATTATAATGCTACATTGATATAACACTTGGACTCTATGGTTAAAAATGATTAAATTGCTCTATTACTAATTCACCCCCTCTCTCAGTAATCCAACAATTGGTATCAGAGAAGGTTCCTTCAGAAATCAGTTTAACCACTGAAAGGTAGATCATGGAGAGAAACAATTTGTATAAAAATGGAATACCACAGTTCAATGGACATAAGTATGCATTTTGGAGCATAAGGATGAAAACATATATACAAGAACAGGGATTTGAAATTTGGAAATCAATTGTAGATGGATACATAGCACCAACAGTTCCACCACCAAATAACAAAGTAGTGAAACTCGATCAGAATAATTCCAAAGCCAAAAATGCACTTCTGAATGATCTTAGTGAAACAATATTCACCAAAGTTTCACGTTGTAAATCTTCTAAAGAGATTTTGGACAAACTTCAAAATATTTATGCAGGAGATTCAAAAGTCAAAGCAACAAAGCTTAAAACTTACAGAGGTCAGTTCAAACAAATTAAGATGAAGGAAGATGATAATATTGCAGCTTACTTTTTACAAGTTGACGAAACAGTGAATGAAATCATAGGATTGAGAAAAGAAATCAAATAATCTGTAATTGTTCAAAAAGTACTAAGATATCCTCCTATGAGATTTGACCCTAATATATCAACATTAGAAGAAATATCAGATCTAAACTCAATAAGCATGGATGGATTACATGGAATCTTTAGAGCATATGAAATGAGAACTGAACAGGAAAATCTAGATATAAAAGAAGCATCCTTCAAAGCATCCAAAAGGTCAAATAAAAAGGGAAGGAAAAAAGAAGAACATAGCAGCAGCATTGACATCTTGGAAGATGATGAATAAGTGACCAACTTTGTCAAAAGACTAAACAAGGGAGCTGACGATAGGTATAGAGGTAAGATTCCTTTTAATTGTGATTGTATTGATAATTTTTCTAACAAATGCCCTTATAAGAAAAAGAGAAATGATGAAGGTTACTCAAAAAACAAACAAACATATAAAGACAAAAGAACCACAAAGAAAGTTTTCAAGAAAAAATTATGTACCAAAGAAGACATATCATCATCAAATGAAGATGACGTCAGTGACAGTGAGACATAAAGAGTTCTATTCATAGAAATAGAAGACTCTGATAAATAATACTCCAAAGAAGAATATCAAGAAGCCGAAGAAGAATATGAAGAAGTCGAAGAAGAAATCGAAGAGGCAGAAGTTGTCTACCGAGAGGAATTACTGCGTGCCATAGAAGTTATCACAAGAGAAAAGAAGAAAAACAAGAAACTACAAGCATAACTAGATAAGAAACAAGACACTCAAGAACTAGAACAAATGATCACAAATTTGAAGGTTTAAATAGAAGAAGATAAAAGAATTGAAGAAGCACTCAAATAACATCTAGAAGAAAAAGACAAGATTATTGGAAATTTAGAAGCAGAGATTATCACATTAAGAGAGGATCTTCAAACGAAAAATATGCAAAACAACTCAAAATTTTTGGATGACATTATCAACAGTAAAAAATCTCATCATGACAAGTCCTGACTTGGATACGATCAGACAAAAAAATGATCAATCTCCAAAACAACAGAGCAAGAAACATATCAAAAAAGATTTGTAGAAACAATCAAGGGGATAGGAAGATATACAAGAAAGATTATAGGGACACTCATCCACTGAGAAGATTCATATTTCATAATAAACAACCGACAGATAGGCCTCAGGAAGAAGAAGAATTCAAAAGAGTACCTCATTTCAAAAGATCTTCGACTCCCAGGTATCAAACTATCATTTTTGGTTTATGTTATGCATGTAATAATTTTGGACATAAAGCTATGAATTGAAAAACTAACAAAAGGAACAAAAACAACTTTGAAAGTCATACACAAAGGGGTTATCCAAGAAGACCTAGTGAAACACAAATAAGAAGTTACAACAGGGTTGAATATTTGAGCACTGAAGTGGAATGTTACAAATGTAACAATTTTGGACACATGGCCAAATATTGCAGAATGGCAGTCACTCCTAGAGAACCGTAATAGAATAACAACAGTCACGGACATAAACCTCAGAAAAGGACATGGATAAGAAAACATGATCAGTATAGCAATGAAGAATGCACACTCACTCTACAAGCTAAGCAGGAGAAACGTGGTTGGTATGTTGACAATGGGTGTTCAAAACACATGAGATGTGATAGAGACATGTTTCTTACATTACTAAAGGAAAGATATGGATCAGTATCCTTTGGAAATGATGATTCAACCAAAATCATTGGAAAATGCACATTCGGAATTGGGAACAAGAATACAAAAGCAGAAAATGTTCTACTAGTAGAAGATATGAAACATAATCTTCTAAGTGTGATTCAAATGTGTGACCAAGGTCATAAAGTTACTTTCGATTCACAAAAGTGTGAGATAAGAAAATGAGGTTGAGGAAAATTGATTGCTACAACTGCGAGAACTTCAAGCAACATATATTTGTTAAGTGAAATTGAAAATGAAAAGTGTTGTCTAGGAAAGGAAGATGAAATTTGGCTATGGCACGGAGGAATGGGTCACATACATTTTGATAACCTTGTCAAGTCAGCAAAAGAGAAGTAGTCGAAGAAATTCCCCAGATCATGAAACCAATCAACACTTTATGCAAGCATTGTCAACAAGGAAAGAAAACAAAGACCAGGTTCAAATCAAAGGAATATTCAACGACAAGACCATTGGAAATTGTGCATACTGATCTAGTTGGACCAACTACAACAAAGGGCTTAAAAGGTGAGAAATATATTATATATATTAGTTGATGATTATACAATATATGCACAGGTTGAAGGAATCGACTTTGAAGAGACATTTTTCCCAGTTGCCAGAATGAAAGCAATCCAATTGTTTTTAGCTTATGCGTGATCCAAAAATATCAAAGTGTATCAGATGGACGTAAAATCATCTTTTCAGAATGGGAAACTTTAAGAAGAAGTCTATATTGAACAACCAGAAGGATTTTAGTTGTTAGAGAACGCAGATTATGTGTGTAAATTAAAGAAGGCCTTGTATGGTCTAAAACGAGATCCTAGAGCATGGTACTCTAGACTGGATAAATATCTACAGTACGTAGGGTTCATAAAAGGAAGTGCAGACAACAACCTCTACATCAAGGTAAGTCAAGATATTATTTTATTAATTGAAGTTTATGTTGATGATATTATTTTTGGTAGTGATGATGACAGGTTAATACAAAAATTTGCAAAGGATATGCAGAATGAATTTGAAATGTCATTACTTGGAGAACTATCCTTCTTTTGGGGACTTCATATATGTCAAAGAAACCAAGGAATTTTTATTTTTCAAACCAAGTATATAAGAGAAATGATAAAGAGGTTTAGAATAAAATATTGCAAAACAGTTGCAAGTTAAGAAAATATGATGATTTGAAGTCTACAGATCAGAGAAAATATAGGTCAATGATTGGTAGCCTACTATATGTGACAACATCCAGACTAGATGTAATGCAGGCATTTGGACAAGTGGCATGATTTCAAGAAGCACCAAAGGAATCACATGTGTTAGCAGTGAAGATGATTTTCAGATATCTCAAACGAACAAAAGAGTTTGGATTATGGTATCCAAAAGGAAAGGATCTATCTCTTATTACCTACATAGATGTATATTATGCAGGTTGTATTGATGACCAAAAAAGCACCAATGGAGAAACATTCTACTTGGGTGAGTGTTTAGTATCATGGCTAAGCAAGAAACAATCATCAGTATCTTTATCTACAGTTGAGGTACATTATATTGTAGTAGCAGCATGATGTACACATGTTTTTTGGATGAAACAAACTCTGACATATATACAGGTTGAGTATGATGAGACCATTCCAATCTATTGTGATAATACATGCACCATCAGTATCTCAAAGAACCCGATGGTGCACTCCAAGACGAAGAACATTCTAATCAAGTATCACTTTCTACGAGAACATGTTGCAAAAAAGAACATCAGAGTTGAGTATGTGGGCACAAATAAGAAGTGGAAGACATCTTCACAAAACCACTTCCACGGGAAGCCTTTGAGTATCTTCACCAGAGACTTAGATTTATTTTGTTAAGAACCAAATATCAATATAGCATAGAAAAACCTCATAATAAGTGCTCAACGCCTTGAAAATGAGAGAAACTCAGATAATAAGCCTCTTCGAGGGGGCAACCTCCTCATGCCCACATAAATGTACAATTACAAGATGATTCAAAATGAAAATGTCTCCTTGGTATATATAGGAGACTAGGAGGTATAATTACAACTAATGGACTAAATCCAACATAAATAAAATAACATTGCTAATATAATATGCCCTAATGAAGGGGTAATGAGCCATTATTTAGGGATTAACATGCCCCTCCCTTCGAGACAAGTGTTGTCCGCAACTCTTGAGTAACTCTGGATGATTCTGTATAAAAGACTCATCTTCCAAAGTGGAATCTTCAGCCAATAGTTTCCTCCATTTAATGAGATACTCTGAAATGGATCTATTCCTCAGCTGGCGAATTCTTGTGTCGGTTATGGCTTCAGGATCCAATATGATTTTTCCTTCCTCATCAAGTTTTCGAAATATAGTTTGAACTGGGATCTTGTCACTTATAACCTTATTTAGGCATGAAACATGAAAAAATGGGTGTACTCATGAAGATGTAGGTAACTCCAATTTGTATGTCATAGTACCAATCTTTTGCAACACCTTATAAGGGCCATAGTACTTTGGTGATAATTTATTATCCTTCTTGGCTTGCTTGAGGGACATATGTTTGTATGGTGGTAGTCTTAAATGTTGATACTGAGACAGGGGTGAATCGGTATCAAGTACAATTTAAAACCATTTTCAACTTATACTTAAACCATTCAACTATATCCAATGAACAATGAACAATAGTATAAGAGTTACACCAAAACACCATAATACACCATGCACAATATATGAGAAATAATCAATAGTTATTGTTCAAGGGAAGTAATAACTTCCAAAGGTAGCTACAACTTTCAAATGTAAAGGGAGGGATAAACCTCCAAGAGGAATATACAATCCTCCAATATCAAGAGAGAGTTGAACTCTCCATCCTTTCCCCTTCCTTCCACCCAAGAATATATGAGAGATAATAAAACTTTACATTAAATCATCACCATCAACCAATCATCACATAGAACCTGATAATGCTTCTTGAGACTTCTTCAATTTCTTCAATTTTTCAATTCTTGGAGTACTATGATCCTGTAGATAATATTACTCAATGTATTCTTTGAAACTCCTCCAATTTTTACTCCTTGAATCCTTCCCAAAAAGAGGTTATAGAAAGAATGGTAGACTTTATTCAATTTTGGTCTATTCAGGAGAGTGAACTTGCACACAATGCCTCACGCTCAATAATTAACATCTGGTTCTGAAACTCACACACAAGAAACTATAGTCCATACTCTTTCCAATGAAATTTGTATCACTTCATTTGGATTCTCGATGAACAAGTTATGACTTTTTTACCCAGAACACCTATTTATTGACTAGCTTCAGGACTGGTCACAAACCCTATCTTCCACAGAGTGTATCTCCATAATTATAGCGAATCAAGAGCTGAAATTTTACCAGAGATACCTTGATATGTCTTCTCAATACCATAGCAATTTCACCATCTGAAGCGTTCTAGAAAAAAACGTTATAGCAAAAATGGTAAGATGACCTGAAAATAACATACCTTATAACATATCAGCAAAAGACTTCATCCTCCCTTAAAATCCGGCTTTCTTTACTTCTTATTTCCTCTGAAATTCGACTTGTATCAAATGAATGTATAATGATGTTTATTTATATCATTTATGTCACTTCCTTTTAACATTAGGGTCAACCTGACACTTTCTTATTTTGTAATTCTTTTCTTTAATTATCTTCAGGGCCTACATGTACTTTCTTCTTCAATTCACTTTGTCATCTTAAAAAAATCATTTATCCTCAACCATGAGGATCCACGTGATGTGTCACATACCACTAGAAACAACATGATATATATTATTCATTCATGAGTGTTGTATATGCATGTGCATTGTCCTTCATGTCCTCCTTATCAATCTTGTGGTCCAAAACTCATGACTAGGGTTGACATCAATGACAACAACCAATCTTCCAACAATCTGCCCCTTTGTCATTGATGACAACACTCATGATCCCCCTATCATCATGATCCCAATTTTTCTCCCCCTTTGACATCAATGGAAAATGTTAGGGCTGCTCCTCCTGAGTTTAATGGAAAATTGTAACTCTCTTATTTGGGGTTTCTCCCCCTAAACATGTGGCACTCAATAATACTTCATCCTTATTTTTGGTCTTTGGTACATTTTCTTCCTTAGAATCCTTTTGTGTGGTTTTTGTCTTCTCTATCTTCTTCATGTATAGGATGTATATGTTGTTCAGTCTTCTTGTTGCAGTTGCAACCAATCTTCCTGAGTTATTTTCTCTGATTTTACATTTTCGGGAATAAAACGTAAGAGTGTATCCTTGATCACATATTTTACTAACACTGAGTAGATTATGATTCAAGTATTCAACCAATAGAACATTCTTTCCTATTACATTTTTTCTTCCAAGCTCTACTACACCTTCTCCAAGTATTTTGGTAGATGAGTCATCTCCAAATGCAACATTGCACCTTTTCTCTCCAAGCTGATGAATTTGTCTTGATTCCCGATCATGTGTGAAGAACATCCACTGTCTATGTACCATCCATCTTCTTCTTTACATTCTTCAGTGGTCAATGTTATTCGATAATTTTCATTGTTTGGAATCTCTTTCCTTCTCCATATTGTGGTTGGCATAGGGACATCTTCATTCATATATCTACAATCTCATGCTCTGTGATCAAGATAATTGCATTTGTAGCATACAATATTTTTTTCCATCAACGGGTAAAATGAATTATAACTTCTGTTGAAAAATCCATGATTATTTCCATATCTTCTATTTACACCATTCATGTTTCTTGCATATTTGTTCTTTTCATTGATTCTGTAATTAATTGTCTTATGTCCAAAATTTTTGCAAGTATAACAATGACCAAGAAAGAAATTTTGATACCTGGGAGTAAGTGACCTTCTTTGTGATGTAGTCCATCTGGGTTCATGATCTACTCTTATGTAGTTTCCTTCATACTGATTGAAGCTTCTTTGATTCCTGAAGGTAGGAGGTCTTGTTGGATATTCATCTCTTTTGTAATCATTCCTTTTTTCTGGTATCCTGGTCCACTTCTCATCAACTGTCTGTGTAGCTCTTTATTCAACCTTCTTGTTGGTATTTGCATCTTATTTGTATGAAGTTTCACCTATGCATCCAAGATGTGTTAATTTTTTTGGCACTTGAGAGTTTCTTAAGATCTTCCTAAATGAGACAACTTCTTGTTCAAGTTTCTCACAATCTTCTTCTTTCTTTATCATTTGGACCTTCTTTACTTATACTATTCTTCTTGCTTCTTCGAGTAGAGTTTTCAAGGAAATGGTTTATTCTCTTAGTTTTTGAAAGTCTTCTAATTGTTTCTTTAAGCTTACACCTGTCTTTTCATAACTACCCAATTCACTTTTTAGTTTTCTATGCATGTCTTTGAGCTTGCTATTTTCAATCTCAACATGTTTCAATTTTTTAAGATTCTCATCTTCTTATTGAATAATTTCTACTTCATGATTTTCTTCTTCTTCATTGCCATCTCTTTCAATTCTTGGATGAGGACATTCAAATTCAACATATCCTACTCCTTCACAATTAAAAAAAATAACTAACCTCTATTTTCTTCTTTGAAATCTGAGATGTTGTAATCTTTTTCAACTTCTTCTTCTTCTTCTGCTTCTTCCCTTGCATAAAGGTCTTGTATCTTGTCCCAAATATCTTTTGTTGATGCACATGATCCCACATTGGATTTCACTGAATCTGTCAATCCATCCAGGATGGTATCTATTGTCAGTTTGTTGTTCCTTTTTTCTTCCTTCTAAGTTGCAGTCTTTGGTTTCTTCAAAGCATTGTATCCTGAAGCATCTGAGAACCAAACATCTTCCCCAAGAGCTTTCAAGTAAGTTTCTATTCTATTTTTTCAGTATTCAAAATTCCTTCCATCAAATGGTGGAATCCCATTTGGAATGTTGTCTTCCATTTCTGCATAAGATCTTTCTTCCAGTGGTTAAATTGTACTGAAGATAACCCGCTCTGATACCAATTGTTGATACTGAGAGGGGGGTGAATCAGTATCAAGTACAATTTAAAACATTTTTCAACTTATACTTAAACCATTCAACTATATCCAATGAGAAATGAACAATAGTATAAGAGTTACACCAAAACACCATAATACACCATGCACAATATATGAGAAATAATCAATAGTTATTGTTCAAGGGAAGTAATGACTTCCAAAGGTAGCTACAACGTCCAAATGTAAAGGGAGGGATAAACCTCCAAGAGGAAGATATAATCCTTTGATATCAAGAGAGAGTTGAACTCTCCATCATTTCCCCTTCCTTCCACCCAAGAATATATGAGAGATAATAAAACTTTACATTAAATCATCACCATCAACCAATCATCACATAGAACCTGATAATGCTTCCTCAGACTTCTTCAATTTCTGCAATTCTTCAATTCTTGGAGTACTTTGATCCTATAGATAATATTACTCAATGTATTCTCTAGAACTCCTCCAATTTTCACTCCTTGAATCTTCCCCAAAAAGAGGTTATAGAAAGAACGGTAGACTTTATTCAATTCTGGTCTATTCAGGAGAGTGAACTTGCACAGACTGCCATGTGCTCAATAATTAACATCTGATTCTGAAACTCACACACAAGAAACTAAAGTCCATACTCTTTCCAATGAAATTTGTTCCACTTCATTTGGATTCTCGATTAATAAGTTATGATTGTTTTACCTATAGCACATGTTTATTGACTAGCTTCAGGACTGGTCACAAACTCTATCTTCCACAGAGTGTATATACATAATTATAGTGAATCAAGAGCTGAACTTTTTACCAGAGGTACCTTGATATGTATTCTCAATACCATACCGATTTCACTATATGAATCGTTCTAGAAAAAATGTTATAGAAAAAATGGTAAGATGACCTAAAAATAACATACCTTAGAACACATCACCAAAAGACTTCATCCTCCGTTAAAATATGGCCTTCTTTACTTTTTATTTTCTCTGAAATTCGACTTGTATAAAATGAATGTATAATGATGTTTATTTATACCATTTATGTCACTTCCTTTTAACATCAGGGCGGACCTGACACTTTCTTATTTTGTAATTCTTTTCTTTAATTATCTTCAGGGCCTACATGTACTTCCTTCTTCAATTCACTTTATCATCTTCAAAAATTCTTTTTTCCTCAACTATGAGGATCCACGTGACATGCCACATACCACCAGAAACAACATGATGTATACTATCCATTCATGGGTGTTGTATATGCATGTGTATTTTCCTTCATGTCCAAATACCTTTATCAATCTTGCGGTCCAAAACCCATGACTAGGGTTGACATCAATGACAACAACCAATCTTCCGACATTAAAAACACCCAATCCCCTACTTCAAAACTTCTTTCACTACGATGTTGATCTGTTTGTTGTTTCATACGATTTTGTGCCATGGTCAAGTTTTCCTTTAATATTTGGAGAACTTTTTGTTGATGCTCGATGTGATCTTGAACTGCTTGAACCTTAGATTTTTATTTTAGAGAAGAAGTGATGGAAGGAGGGTGGTATCCATAGAGTTCCATAGATGGTGTCATTTTTGTTGCAGTATGAAAGGAAGTGTTATACCACCATTCTGCCAAGGGTAACCATTTGAACCATTGTGTTTGTTTATCAGAGACGAAGCAACGAAGGTAGCCTTCCAGACATTTGTTCACTATCTCGGTTTGTCTATCATATTGAGGATGATAGGATGAGCTAAGAGCCAATTGAGTACCCAAACAAGAAAACAACTCTGTCCAAAAATGTCTAGTGAAGATGGGATCTCTGTCACTTACAATAATCTTTGGGCTGCCATGTAGCTTTTGAACTGTCTCTATGAATGCGGTGGCAACTGTACTGGCTTTGAAGGGATGAGAGAGTGCACAAAAGTGTGTGTACTTGGTCAGTCTATCAACAATCACCATGATGTCACTCTTTCCTTTAGACTTCGGTAACCCTGTGATAAAATCCATGGAAACCTCCTCCCAACACTGAATTGGGATGGCTAATGGTTGTAAAAGACCCGGGGTCTTAATTGTTTCCACCTTATTTTGTTGGCAAACCAAAAATTCTACCACAAACCTTTGAACATCATTTTTAAGGCCATCCCCAAAAAATTCCTTCTTGACCCTATGGTAGGTTTTTAAAAATCCTGAGTTCCCTCCTACTGGAGAGGTGTGCAATTCCAATAATACCTTTTGTTTGAGTTGGGATTTCTTACATAAATATAAACGATCTTTGTACCATAGTGAATCATTTTTCCATGTAAATGTATCTGATGTACTGGAATCCTGTTGCAACATTTGAATGTGAATCCACAATTTTTCGTCATTCTTCAATTCATCCCTTGCTTCTATTATCCAATCGGGTTGGATCATCGAGATAGAACAAAGAAAGGCCTCAACATCTTCATCCTTCCTTGAGAGTGCATATGCCACAACATTTTTCTTCCCTTTTTGATAGACGATTTCAAAATCATAACCCAATATCTTGGTTACCCATTTTTGTTGTTCTTCTGAAGATAGTCTTTGTTCCAAGAAGTATTTAAGACTATC
>ML787934.1:258735-276356 GCA_009831015.1 Picea engelmannii | reverse complement strand
TTGGATTCCTAGTACAACATCAACACCACCCATGGGTATAGAAATCATTGGACTATTCATTACATATTCCCCCGTAGTAAGATTGATCTTATTGCATTTTCTTGAGCAATTGATAGTTCCTCCATCTGCAATCATTACTTGAAACTCTGGTGCTGGATATACAAAGCAATTGAGATCTTTGGCTAATTTATAGTGAATGAAATTATGAGTACTACCAGAATCAATTATGACTATTACCTTTTTCTTTTTGATATATCCTTCGATCTTGAGGGTTTGAGGAGTGTTAATTCCAGCCAATGCATTACACGATATCGTGGGAGTCAACTCTTCAGATGAAATTGATCCTACATTTTCATCTTGAGATGGTTCTTGTTCATGTTCTTGTTCTTCTTCCTCTTCACAATCTATGTAGAATAATTTCTTCTCACCACACTTATGTCCCTTACTGTACTTTTTGTCACAATTAAAGCATAAACCTTGTTCTTTTCTTTCCTCCAATTGTTGAGGTGTCAACCTTGTAGGTTGAGGTGTTTTAGAAGAAGGAGCATTATTATCTCTATAGATTTTAGGATTGGTCCTTCTAGTAGCCATAGCCATATTTTTACTTTCCTTGTGTCCTCGTCATGAATTTCATGGGATACATTTTCACTTTCAGGTGTCCTCTCTATTACGAAAATTTTCAATCCTTCCATAATCTCCTCTTTTAAATCATCCATCTTAGTATTTATTGCCTCCAACTTAGCTTGCATCTCTTGTAGTTCATATTTTGTTACTGTCTTCTTTTTTAAATCATTTATGTCCCTATGCATTTCTTCACATTCATCAAGAGTCCAATTATGATTTTTTGGAGGCTTATTTGGTGTAGACGTTCCCTTTTTGGGTGGCATGTTGGCCAAGTATCACTTTTGAACCTTGATTTTGAGGTGGTTTTGCTAGACAATCTTTCTTCTGCTGTATCTCCAAAGTTTCGGACCTTCTGGGTAGGAAACTTTTTTTTTTTAGTAGTTCTCTGATATTTCTTCTCTGCAATGCCACATGTCTGATCAAAATTGGATGTGCCAAGTGGAATTTACGGCAACTTCCCCACAAATTGTTAATTTGTGTCCTTTCCAGGAGATCTCACTTGTATAGCATACCCCACAAAATAAATGATGTAAAATTCTAAAACTCGTACCAGATAAACTACAGACTGTCCACTATCCAATGAAACTAGTCTCACTCAATTTGGATACTCTAGGAAGAAGTTATGATTGTTTTACCCGGAACACCTTCTTGAGACTAGTCAATAGGACTAGTCAAATACCCTATCTTCCACAGGGTTTATCTACAAATTTAAGATGACCCGGAAGCTAAAAATTTTACCACAAATACCTTACTAAATTTTGTGAATATCCTATGGATTTCAGGGTCTGCAACATTACAGAAAATTGTTTATAGCGAAAATTTTGCAATGGCTCAGTTCATGATGATTCCAGAACCTTATCTTGCACAGGTTCTATCTCCGAAAGTATAAGGCCTCAGAAGCTGGAATTTTAACCCAACGTACCTTGATCCGTCTAATAAATATTCTCCAAGTTGTTCCTTCTGAAACGTTGTAGAAAACAAGTTATAGCGAAAATGAAAAGGTGTCTCAGATGTAGCAGCGAAACCCCAAGACCTTGAGCTTTGATACCATATGTTAAGAACCAAATATCAATATAGCATAGAAAAACCTCATAATAAGTACTCAACGCCTTGAAAAAAAAAAGAAACTCTGATAATAAGCCTATTTGAGGGGGCAACCTCCTTATGCCCACATAAATGTACAATTACAAGATGATTCAAAATGAAAATGTCTCCTTGGTATATATAGGAGACTAGGAGGTATAATTACAACTAATGGACTAAAGCTGACATAAATAAAATAAAATTACTAATATAATATTCCCTAATTAATAGGTAATTAGCCACTATTTAGGGATTAACATATTTCTACTCCAAAATGAATGTTTTTGGATGCTTATCTTATATGTCTTAGATGTACACGAGGAAACACCATAAAGATGACAGTTCAGTTAGGGGGAGCAACCCCAGATGGAAATATACCTTTTCTATTGATGACAAAAGGGGAGAGATTCATTAGATGCAGATGACAGAGGCATGATTCTAGGGGGAGCAATGGTCATAAAGATGAAAAAGACAGAGGCATGGTTCCAGGGGGAGCATGAGTGATATGACTTCAGTATTGCATGAAATGATTTCAATATTGCATCAGAGTATTTCCATTAATGCCAAAGGGGGAGATTATTGATTAAGGTTGGTTGTCATTGATGTCAACCCTTGAAGAAAGTCCGGTAGCGAATTCCGGTAGCACAAAGGTTTTGGTAATGGACCCAAGGTTGTTTCATGTATAATGGTATGATTTTTAACATATTTGAAGGTAATATTATTCTATATGGATAGTACATGTCATGCCATTTCTGGTGGTATGTGGAACATCACATAACTCCTCACAATTTGAGAGTTATGACCTTACGAAGTTGGAGGACCCTTATATGTTGGCTTGAAGCCCCAAAAGGTCAAAGAAGTCAAAGAATTTGCAAAGAAGAAATTATTATTTAAATGATAAAGTAAAGTGAAAAAGTAAAAAAAGATTATTTAAATAATAAAGTGAAGCGACAAAATCAAAGAAGATTATTTAAATGATAAAGTGAGGTAACAAAGTCAAGGATCCCCTTTCCATTTGCAACTGGAAAACAAAGGAAGTTGGTGCTTCGAATGAATGTAATTCTTCAAGACATATAATAAAAAACATTTTGTGGTTTTCTCTTGCTTTGGGCTTCCATGTAAAACAATGATGTACTGTGTATGTGTATGATTGTTCATTTGTTCATTACTTATTTACTCTGCAATTATTGGATGATAATGCTACATTGATATAACACTTGGATTATATGGTTAAAACATATACATTACCATTTATATTGTATTGATGACAGTATATTTCTCAAATGTAAATTCAGAAGCCCCAATAAGATCTCACTGGACTTAGAAGCACCTAACACCTTCGCCAACCATTCTTCTACCATTTGAAATTCTCAAATTTCCGCCCCAAGTTAGAACATTCTGCCTTTTAAAGAACAAGATTATAGATCAGGAATTTTAATTCTGAAATGAGATCCCTGGGCAACTAGGGTCTAAACAAATTTATAGTAGCTACCAGAATCCTACACGTCTCCTCCCTTGTTGCGTCGTGTGGGTGAAGGAATCCCCTCCTTTGGGTCGAATCTTACTCTGCGTTCACTTGTGTTTTACCTCTTGCATTCTTAATTCCTCCCCTTGCATTCTTAATTCCTCCCAGTTTAAAAGAAATGAAATTACCTTTCGCGTTCTTAATTACTCCCAGTTTAAAAGAAGTGAAATTACCTCTCGCATTCTTAAATTCCGCCCAGTTTAAAAGAAGTGAAATTTACCTCTCGCATTCTTAATTCCGTCCAGTTTAAAAGAAGTGAAATTACCTCTTGCATTCTTAATTCTGCCCAGTTTAAAAGAATTGAAATTTACCTCTCGCATTCTTAAATCCGCCGAGTTTAAAAGAAGTGAAATTACGTCTTGCATTCTTAAATTCCTTCCAATTTAAAAGAAATGAAATTTACCTCTCGCATTATTAATTCCGCCCCGTTTAAAAGAAGTGAAATTGCCTCTTGCAATCTTAATTCCTCCCAGTTTAAAAGAAATGAAATTTACCTCTCTCATTCTTAATTCTAGCCAGTTTAAAAGAAGTGAAATTATCTCTTGCATTCTTAAATTCCACCCAGTTTAAAAGAAATGGAATTTACTTCTCACATTCTTGAATTCCGCCCAGTTTAAAAGAAATTAAATTACCTCTGACATTCTTTAAATTACCTCGATCACCCCAACGATTTTTTTGTTGTGTTTTGTCTTCCTCAGGCTGCATTTGTATGCGCCTCCTTATCCTCAACTTCCACCCCCTGGCTCAACGATCGATGACCAGAGGGACTGCATAGCTCCTAATGATCCTTGACAACATAAAATTTTTACCACGGAAAGTTAACTACCACTGTAGCTACCTGCGAATTTACCTTAAGATGGGCGAAAGGGTGTGTAGTCCCTCACAACAGCTTTTGACAGATTTAATAACAACATTCATGAATTCGGCTAAGAAAAGGTGTTGCTTCCATTTATATTAGAATGCAAAAGGTTACCTTTTTGTGGGTCTATAGAACCAAGAAAATGTAATAGTTTATTGATCTTACATCACAAGAATCTTGTGGTTGTTTAGTGCGTTTCCTGTAGGCATTCAAATCGCCCCCCATTTTTTTAATAACCACATGAAATTTGTTTTCCCCTCATTATTGTTAGATATTAATGAAGAAATGCTAATAATAGAATTAGTTATAATAGAGGCTCCTCCGTGTCCTCTACAGCTGTTATCAGATCCACTATTATAGGAATCCGTTACTTGAGTATCCAACTATAAATGTAAGTGTTTCTTTGAATTAATATGATGAATTGAGCCGAGTTCTATCTCTCTTCTGCAGTTTTATCTAATTATTATTTGACTTCCGATGATAAATGCCCAATTTTAACATTTAGACCATGCCTGACACTTTCGTAATTGCTTGCGCATCCTCCTTCCATAGTGAAGTTTTGCGCTCCCTTAGATTGGGGTCTTGTCTTGTGCGTTATCCTTACGTTTGGACTATTCACCACCTATTAAAGCGTCTTAGTCTTAATAGTGTATTTCTTAGACTGAGTAATACATGTTATGGAGTCAGTCTTTTTGAAGGGTAACAAGCTAGAAGAAGTAGCATTTTTCTTATGTATTTAGGTTGTCGTGATAAGGTTCATCAACAAAGTCATTAATTTAATAGGTGCTTGTCTGTTGGAAAATTTTAAATGGAATATACTTCTCTTTATCTCTATTTATGTAAGTTAAGATAAGGTGACAACTCAGTAGCGATGGGACCTTGGAAAACAAAACCTAGGATAATGAAGTGATTGAAAGGACCTTATTGATTAGAATAATAATAGGTTTAGTGATTATTGAGTAGAATGTTAGCGCTCAATTCCATCATGGGATATAGGATTTGTTGAGTTAGACTTTTGCATGCAACAATTTATATGTTTTAAACGATGATTTTAAAGTTAGGCTTCTTGCGCTTATGATTTTTTTATGGATAGATCTTTGGACTTCTTGCGCAATGGATTTTATGCCATGTATGAAGTTTAGAAATTGTTATCTCGCGCCTGGGACTATGCTGATGGATAGGTGTTGGATTACTTGCACCGTGGTAGTTGAAATTGATGTTTACCTTGCTCCTTGCATTAAAGAGACGTTGACCTTGCGCCCCAAATGTAAATTAAGCTGATTAAATTGCGCATGATTAATGCATTATGTGGTTGATTATGTAATTATTTAACCTTGCGCAAGGATTAGTTATTGATTGGTGATTGATAATATGGTTTTCACAGGCGACCTTCGTATGATGGGTTGCTTATAGATCAAGTACTTAGACTGCTTGCACAATAGTTTTTGTGTCATAAATGATAGTCTTAAAAAGTTGGACCTCTTGCGCAATGGATGTTATATAATAAATGAAGGTATTAGATAATATTCTTCTAGCACTCAACGATATTTTATTATGTCGAACAAATGATTTTAGCAACTGGTCCTTGCTCCTCGAATAAATGACAATGCTTGTGCCTTGGATTTATTATGGTCTACTATGTTAATAAATTGATGTGCGTGTACTAGTTCATGGTGATGAGGCGTCGATAATTTGTCGTTGGGATTATTAATTACTTATTAAGGTTTCTTTAAAATACGTGATTGAGGTGTCGACGACGTTGACTATTTTTATGATGTATTAATTTTCCAAACCAACCCAAAAAAAAAAAGAATTGTTAACATGTTGTACGTTCGCTTGCTTGACTTAATGGCGGGTTCGTTACAGGAAGCGTACCAAGAATGGTTGAATCAACCACCTATTCAATTCCCACCACATCAAGATTCACCAATTAGGAATGACTACAACAATAGTATTTCTTCAGAATTTGGCAATGGATACAATAAAAAAGAGGTTGGTTTGGATGATTACTTATGGGATACGATTTCCATGAAGATAATGTTGTTAGATGCATTCCAAAATGATGAGATAGGGGATGATTCTCATATTAGTGATACCATTTTCAAAAGCCTAAAATCTGCTTCCATCACCCCTCTCTTTGGACCTAGTGCCCGGTCAAAGTCTACCCAACTTGGGACAACAATGTTACTATACAACGTGAAAGAAAAGTTTGGCATGTCAAACGCATGTTTCTTGACAATATTGAGGTAATTGACCAGCAAGTTCCTTATATTAATTTTGAGAAATCTTGTCACACAATCAACATTAGAAATGGTTTCTTTTATAAACGTTAAATGTGTTGATTAAGTTTGGTTGTCATTGATGTCAACCCTTGAAGAAAGCCCCGCAACACAAAGGTTTGGGTAATAGATCTTAGGCTTGTTAGATGACAAGTGCAAAACTCACCTAAGAAAAACCTTCACATTTTGAATTTTCCCATACTAATACTCATGATGTAGTCACCTTTCCAAATTTGCAAATTGATGATTCTTTTCCCATCGAATAACTCATCACTTCCAACAATGAGGAAATCATGGTTCTTTATTCTTAAGAAAATTTGGAGCTCATGCTCTACTTCTTCAACCAAGTTGTTATGTCCCTGCCATAACAGGGACATTATGTTTCGAGCTATTTCCATTACCATTTCTTACCATGACGTTTGCATAGGATTTCGAAGCCAGGAGGGTGGCGGAGGGATGTCGTCAACCTCATTAACTATTTTCCTCTGCGGTTGGTTCATTTCTCTTCACTCATGCCCTGCAACACTTGTGAAACATGGCGTGGCCATCCGCATGTCCTTTCCGTGTCCCCTCATCTTAACAATTTTCTAGATGTCTATCAAATAGAGCATACATGTTTATGCAGATATGATGATGAGAGACGTGTTGATGCATCTAAACAATTCATATACGCACCTCCTCCTTATTTAAACGCTATTACCACCATCTTCTCTATGGAAACGATTAATCTCACTTCATTGTATATAACATTTATACGTTGTTTGATCATTGCAATATCCATAGCGAGTGGCAAGGTGGAAGGCAATGGCATAGAAGGTAACGATAATTCGTTTAAGAGTCCCTATTTGAAAAGAGGATACTTGATGCCACATGATCGCGGTCGAGAACCCGATCCGTGGTTGTTAGGATATCAATTTCCATGGATCTGTGGTATCCACAGAAGCATAAATGGCCAGAGGAATAGGATTAGGTTTCGAAAGTTTGCAGGACAAAAGTGTGGGAGAAGGAGATGTGGATACATTGGGCCCGGTGATGGCATGGGAGGTAACCCTGACTTCGTTTCTGGGCGAAAAGGCAATACAAGGTCAAATGGGGATGGGAATGGGGTAGGCGTTGTTATAGGTCCTGGAGATGGTATGAGAGGACCTGCCTTCTGCTTCAATGGATCTTGTACTCCTCCAGCAGTTGGTATGCAACTTCAAACTCCTCCTCATTTTAATTTCATCCATTCATCCCCAACTCCCACAACAAACCAACTTACAACCCACGAGACAAAAGTGGCCAGGAATGAAAGAAATGTATCAGAATCATCTCCACTGTAAGTTTTTTGTTTTTCCAATTTTCATTATTACACAATTTCTACGTTGTCTAATAAAATGAAGTTTTTAAATGGCACTGTGATTGGCATGTTTGATTATAGTAGGCATTGAAGCAACCAAAACTTGGCATCGAAAAGAAGCACTGGATGTCTTTGATTGTGGTAGATTTTGCAATGGCTTGCACAGGTCTTGCCCAACCAATTTAGAATAGAATGAATGGAAGAGAAGACCCATGGCTACTACGACTTCAAGGTTTCTGGTGTGTGAAAATGGTTGAGGGATAATGCTCTCCATCATCTTGGTCAGAGAAAGACAAACGTGATATCGACATGTCTTGATTAAAGTGAGGCAATAGAGAAAGTGTTATTTTTTGGGAAATAGAAATCACAAGAAAATTTCAAAAAACAAACTTAGTAGGATGTCAATTTTTTAACATTAATGCAAATTTGTTAAGAAAATTTTACAAAACATGGTCTTATGGTATTTTTTTAATTCATTGATTGTTCGGTCTACTATAAATCCCTTCAAAATTGTCACTACGATGTCATTAGACTAAATATTTCCTAGTGGAAGAGGTTTCCAAGAATATATTCTAATCATCTAAATTCATTTATTTCACTTGAATCCTTTGGCTAACATTGATCCTCTTTAACATGAAGAGGAAATAATATGATCTACTAATTCAATTGCTTCCCTGGTAAAAAACATAACATTTTAGTATACAAATTTAACAACATGTGCTCTACATGATGATGAACAAACCCCCCCCCAAAATTGTGATACAATGGTGGTGCTTCTGGTAGTGGCAATAGAATCATGAACAAACCCAAACAAAATTGTAATACAATGGTGCTTATGTATGTTCTCTACATGATGATGATCAAACCCCCCAAAAATTGTAATACAATGGTGCTTATGGTAGTGACAACATCGTGAACAAACCTAAAAAATTTTTTGGATGTGCTTATCGTTTGCTCTTATTTCTACTCTTTGTTACACTGATTTTTCCGTAGCCATGCCGCTGCAGGGGGTTTGTTTTGTTTGATCAATTGCAGGTGTTTCTTTGCAAGGGAATTCCCAGCGTATATTACTACATATAGAAGCCAAGCATTTGCGGAGGTCGGGTTTTCTTTGTTGTAATTTCATGTAATGTGGGGCGAATTTGGTTGCGGGAATCCAAACAAAGAAACCCAACAGTGATAGTATTTAGTAGTGGTGCAGCACTGAATTTTCAGGCGTTTGGCCCTTCAAATCCTTGCATTAAGTCCTTTCATTTTATTTTGTGCTTGAACTACGTATATAACCTAATTGGGCGAGCTTCTCTTCCGGATATAGCTCATTGGTCCACAAAACTCGATTTGGGTTGGTTTCGGTCGAACGAACTGCAAAGGTGGGCCATTCAACCCGAACCACTGCTTGAGTTATCCCAGGGTCGGGATTATCCCTATAGAATGAAACGGGTAGATCAATGGATGCCAAGAGCAAGCTGTACGTCCGAGACACATCTTAAAATATGTGGAGAGGCTACAGATTCATGAGTCCATGGCTTCACCATTCATCTGCCCTGAAAACTTTGGAAACTGGAAGCAGGTGTCCAATTGCATCGACCCTGGAGATCGAAAAGAGATTCACACTAATCATAATAATATTCTCAATGCGCCGCCATTAGAAATTAGTTATGTATATAAATGATGAATTTATGAATCAATCAAATAAAAACCAATATGATTAAGATTCAGGTCCTTCCCTCTTTATTGTTCAAACTGGAAAGAACGTCAACCTCTGTGAAATAAAAAACTATCTGAAACTTTTCCAAACGCAAATCTCAGAATGAATTATGCATGGAAACATTCAAATGAATCTATATATTTTAGATTTAAATCTCCGAAGAAAGCGTGTGATTTGTGGTGTCGTGCTTCACTCTATCTGCAAAGGCTACCTGGTCGTGTTGCGGATTCATGGATACATTCTTTTACCGTGTGAACACGCAGAGACGCATGCAACATCTCGAGAGAACGACAAGATCTGAAGCCAAGTTCAAATTGATAAGTTCTCCGCGTTTTCATTCAACAAGGCAACTGGTAGGGTACACAATCCATTAAGAAGAGTAGACGTGGCCCATGCTGCAGGACTAAGTTACCATTAAGGTGACTTATAAGAGGTGTTTCAGAAATCCGTTACGTACTAAAAAAGCGTTAAAATTTTTGTTTGCCTGAAACTTTTTTCATTTTTAGTGAAACTTCGATTGTTTGTTACATAAATTGTACATATTTTATTTAATGCTGGCTACATATCCATTGTGTTTTCCTCTTTAACATTAGTGTATTGTTGAGGCTTGAGCCTCTAAGTTTGGCTATAAAGTTCTTGAATTTGAAGTAACTGTGCGTTGCTATTTGGAGTTTCTAGTTTTGTTGTTGCTATTTAATACTTAGTTCTCACAGAGACATTCAGTCATGTAGAAGCATCGAGTTCATTAAGCGCTAGTTCCAAGTCTTGAGTCATGTAGAAGCGTCGAGTTCATTAAGCGCTAGTGCCAAGTCTTGAGTCATGTAGAAGCGTCGAGTTCATTAAGCGCTAGTGCCAAGTCCTGAATGGTGAAAACAACAAATAAAGAACAATACTTGGGAATGAACTCACTTGATTGATTTCTTATTAATTATTTATATACTACATCATGACAGTTTACGGGAGTAACTGTGTTAAACTGTTTTACTAACTAATTCAGTTTACATAGATACAACTCTTAACACTCCCTCTTAATCTCGAGGATTACATTATTAATAATGCCTAAAATTTAATGTTGAAATTGAAAAACATCTCTTCCCAAAGGTTTAGTGAAGATATCAACTAGTTGAGCATTAGAACCACAAAATTTGAGGAAAATGTCACCATTTTTTATGAGTTCACGAATGAAGTGAAATCGAGTATCAATGTGTTTTCTTTTCTGATGAAACACATTATTCTTCGACAAAGAAATGACAGAGCTATAGTCACAAAAAATCGAAATAGGTTCTTTTGTCGTATATCCAAATTCCATCAAAACGTATTCAAAAGCATTTTAATCCAAATTGCATGGCATGTTGATGTTGTTGCCGCTACATATTCCGTTTCTGCAAAAGAGATAGAAACTATGGGTTGCTTCTTAGATGCCCATTAAATCAAATTCTTTTTGAAAAGAAAAGCATAGCCCAAAGTGTTTTTTCTGTCGTCAATACTTCCTGCATAATCATTGTCGGTATAAACTGTAAGCATAATGTCTGCTGAAGTTGTGTACCACAAACCATAAGTTTTTGTACCTGCAATGTATCTTAATATCCTATTCCCAACTTTCCAATGAGAATACTTAAGAGATTCCATAAACCTGGAAATATAACTTGCTACATATGTTATCTCAGGTCTTGTAGTAGTAAGATACATAAGACTACCAACAAGTTGTTTATACAATGTAGAACTTATTACTGATCCCAAATCTTCCTTGCTTAATTTAGTGCCAAGAGCAATAGGAGTGTCAATAGGCTTACACTTTTCCATCTTAATTTTTTTCAAAACTTTAGCAGCATATTTCTGTTGACTAATAAATATACCATGATCAGATTGGTCTACTTCAATGCCTAATAAATACTTCATTAATCCATGATCTTTCATTTCAAACTCATTTTTCATGGGTGATCTAAATGCATCTAACATCATGTCTTCAACATAAAGACATAGGATGATCATGTTTCCTCTGTAGATCATGTCGTCAACATAAATACATAGGATGAGAATATTACCCTGTTGATTTACCTTGATATACAGAGTAGGCTCATTTTCACTCCTATTGAAACCATCTTTGAATAAATAATGATAAATTCTACTATACCAAGCTCGCAGAGATTGCTTCAAACCGTACAAGGCTTTCTTTAATTTGTACACTCGATGCTCTTGTGTTTTAACTTCAAATATAGGTGGTTTTGGACACACACTTCTTCATTTAACACTCCATTCAAGAAGGCGGACTTGACATACATTTGATAAATAGGCCACTTATTTTGTTTTGCAATGTCCAAAACAAATCGAACAATATATCTAATCTTGCTACAGGTGCAAAAGTTTCACCATAATTAATGCTAGGTTGTTGTGAAAAACCTCTAGAAACTAACCTTGTTTTGTGTTTCTCAATCTCACCTTTTTCATTCAGTTTAGTTTTATAAACCCATTTGACACTTATGAGATTTTTATCTGCAGGTAGATCAACTAAATCCTGTATATTGTTTCTTTCAATAGATTCTATTTTATTATTCATTTCAACTACCCATTCTTTTCTATTTGCAGCTTCATCAAAACAAGTAGGTTGAGATGAGAAAAATGCAAACTGTACTACATTATCATCTTGGTCATATATATCATGCAAAGTTCTCATTCTTTGATGATTATGGTCAGAATCCAAATCACTATGAGATGAAGAATCATTATGAGACGAAGAACTACTTTCATTTTGAACTTGCAATCTTGGAAGACACGTTATTGATTCTTGATGTTCATCTAACTTCGTAGTTGCTTGATGTTCATCTAACTCAAGAGAAGGATTGTGAGAAGTATTGTTTTCCATTTCATCCCATGATTTATCTTCCATAAATTTAACATCTCTACTTACTAGAAATTTCTTAGTAACGGGATTGTATAATCTATATGCTTTCAACTGTTCACTATAGCCAATAAAAATGTACTTCTCACTTCTATCATCATTCTTCTTTCTTATCTCTTCAGGAACATGATAACAAACAACACAACCAAAATTTTTGAAATGAGAAACATTTACCTTAGATCCACTCCATTTTTCTTCAGGTACTTCACCTTGAACACTAGAAGTTGGTGATCTCTTAAGTATGTAAATTGAACATGCAACTGCTTCAGCCCAGTAATATTTGGACATTTTTCTTGTTGTAAGTAAACTCCTTGCCATGTTCCCGATGGTGCGATTATTTCTTTCTGCCACTCCATTTTGTTGTGGAGTATATCTGGTAGTCGCTTGCTTTTTAATACCATGATGTTTACAAAAATCAACAAACTCTCTTGAGTCATTTTCACCTCCTCCATCAGATCTCAAAACTTTGACAAATCTGCCACTTTGTTTCTCTTCTTTAGCCTTGAATTCTTTGAATCGAGTGAAAGTCTCAGATTTGTGTTTGAGAAAATAAACCCAAAATTTTCTACAAAAATCATCAATAAATGTTAGAAAATAAAAACTTCCACCAATCGATCGATTTTGCATAGGTCCACATAAGTCTGTGTGAGCTAACTCTAAGCACTCTTTGGCTCTATAAGAAGATGATGGAAAACTATCTCGCTGGTGTTTTCCTACTATGCAACTTTCACAAGAAGGAATCTAATTAATCGAAGGAGGCAATCCTGTCACCATAGACTATCTTTGTAACAAACTCATACTTTTGACTGGTAAATAACCATAATGATAATGCCATAACTCAGTTTCAGTCACATTAGAAATTTTACATGCATACATCTTCCCATTTCTCATTTCTAAGGGAAACAATATGTTCTTTGTCATAGGGATTTTTGCAACAAGTCTTTTAGTTGGATTAAGAATTGTGCAAGTGTTGTTGTGGAATATGTTATCACTCCAAGAAACTCCTTAGGGTTGTAGGCTAAGGATGCTTGGTAACTTAGAAATAATGTGTATATGTGCTCAGAACAATGGGGTCTTTAATGATTAATGTAACACACAACTCATACATCTAAAGAAACAGTGCTTTCAGGAAACAATAATCGGATCAAGTAAATTGAAAGGAGAGGGTGAAGAACACTATTCTTGATTGCCAAATACAAGTGAATGTAGGGCTTAATGCAAGATAGAGAGAAATCCTTTACTTCAAGTCTATGAGATCAATAAAGAGATAACAGTCTTCATGAACTAAAATAAACTGAAACAAAGTACAGAAAGGGAAAGATGGATATTTATGATATTGAAAACAAAAGGAAACTGAACTTTATTTCTGCAAATAAGAGTCTATACAGTAGCACAAAATATCTCCCTGTTTGAACCCTTGTCTCTTAGAAAAGATAGGCATTTATAGCCATTTACAATCAGTTTTTAAGATCCTAAAAACTTGGATCTGTATCTAAAAATAGCAATTCAAATCCAACTAAACAACTTGATAATAAAGACTTGATGACTAAACTAGCATTCGAATTGTCTTCAATCTCAAAATTCGAAATCTGTATTCTTCAGCTTCTGGAATCTGTGGTGTCATGAAAACATGCAGAGGCACCTGTCTTGGCAGCTGAATTTCTTCAGTTGTTCATAGTAGATACTTTAGGAGATTTGTTTAGCATGTGGTTCTCAGAAACTCCAACGAATCTCTGATGCAGATTCTTTTCCGAGCAAGTTGTTATCCCTTTGATACTCTGGAGCCTTTTCATAACCTGTGAAAAATGACCTGCTCCATCCTTAGCTTTCAAAAATGTTTTTTTTGCTTTCACCAGCTAACTCGCCTTATGATTCGCTGGTTAGCTGATGAAAGCACTGACTTTCACCAGCTAACTGGTTGTAAAATTTCACTGTGCGCTGGTGAAAGCTTTGCCTTAGCCCAAAATGAATTTTCACCTCCAAAACTGTGATTCCATAAAAAAACTCAATGTGTCTCTGTTTTATCCCCTTGCATGTTCACAGCAACCTGAGCAAGCACTTGCAAATCTGGGTGTGATTTTTTCTTTTGCTTCAATTTTCTCATTTTCCTTTTAAGGCGCTTTTCTATCCACCATATACTGTTATAGTCTTTGGTGATTTTTTGTTTCCTCTTCTTTTCCTTGACACTTTCACGAGCCAATTTTTCAAATGCAGCATTGGTTTCTGCAAAATTATCAGACAACTTCTTGTATCTTTCCTTTATTACCCTCTCTGGGACCTCCTGATGAGCGATCACTTCTTTGAGATGCTTGAATTTCTGTGTTTTCTTCGACTTTTGCTATTTGATGATTCCCCTTCCTCGGTGTGAGTAAAGGTCTCACAATTCTGTGCAAACTCAATGGAATGTTCATGACTCTTGATGGCAGGGCTCTCATTTTCTTGCTCTGGTTCTGAGTCTGTGTAGGGAAGGTTTAAGATGTTTGTTCTCCTTTCTGTAGGCTGCTCTGTAGTAGTTTCAAAACTCAATTTTTTCTTTGACCTGTGAGATTTCACACCAGATATTCTATCTTCTGGAGGTCCTGGAAGGGTTATCCTCTTCCTGGAGCTACTTTGAGGAGTCAATTTCTTCTTTCTAGCTTTCCTCTGTTCATTCACGGGCTGAGTTTGAGTTTCAAATCCCTCCCAAAAAAGAAAATGTTGCCAGGTCCTTCCCTTCTGTCTTATCTCCTCCAGAATGATCAATTTAATAAGGCCAAAGTGGCAAAGAGTGTTCTTCATGCTTAGAGGTTCAGCTCTAACCTTTTTACAGACCTTAGTTAAGCTCTTGTGCAAGAAGAAAGGTAGATTTAGGAAAGTTTTACCTGTGAAATGGTCTAAGAGCTTGAAATGATACAACATCAGTTTGTCATACCTGCGTTATGAAGTTATGTAGAGTTGGATGCCCTTAAAAAAATCCTGCCACTCATCCTCTAAATGGGAAACTGGCATGCTCTTATTCCATGCATTATGTTTGAATTCTTCCTTCAAATATGCTCTGAAATTTAAGTTTTTGGTGGCAGTCGTTTTGAACCAACTCTGGCCCAATCTTGGTAAGCTGGTCGCTGCAGCGATGGCAACTTCATCCACAATGATCTCCAAGGACCCAACACAAGCCTTATTCCCATCAAACGTTTTAGCAAAATCCTCTGCTGTTGACTGGTGACAGCCATTCTGTAGCCTCTCGACATACTCCATACAACCTGCATTTAAGAAGTGTTTTTGCACTTCTGGGTGCGCCTGTAGGAAGGACAGACTGTCCAATTATTTTCTCAATAATAAGCCACTACGTCTCCTTGCCATTTGAGATTCAAAATCCCAAACGATTCTGCATAGAAAACACTGCAAATTGTTTCTCGGGCCGAGGTCTTGCGCTGGTGAAAGCACTCGGCTCTGTCTTTCAACATTAGAAACTTAGCATACATTTGTGAGTGATGCGTGTTGGGGAAGTGATGAGCCGATTTGATGTCGTCAGCCAAGTAGTATAGCTCTTGTACCTGCAATAATGGATTCAAATTCGCCATTTCCAATGCCATGATTGTGAAGCATGCGTTACTGAACAAGATCCACTTTGTAATCCAATTTAGACGTGCAAACCCAAGTCTCCATCATTATCCACTTTCACCAGCGCATCATACTTGATTGCATGACATGGGCTGATCGTATCATCATTTGATTTTTAAAACGTGGATAAAACATGCATGATTCTCGCTTTCACCAGCTAATGGCCCGTGAGAAATGCTCCTCGGCTGTTGAAAATCGTCGCTTTCACCAGTGCACAACCCGTGAGAAATGTTCCTTAGCTGTTGAAAATCACCACTTTCACCAACTAACCATCATCTTTAAAACACGCGTTAGTTGTTGAAATCATTTTATGAAAATTTTAAAGAGAAGACCTTTATGGGTCGTCTTATTTCTAAGACAAAAATCAAAACCTAAGTCTTGCTACTAGAAAAACTCGAAACCAAATTTGAGAAAACTACTAATAGACATGCTATCAACCACAAAATGCAACCATAGTGACGGATTCATTTTGGGAGCTAACATTTGGATCCAACTGGGATGGGCATCTCCCTGTGAGGTGAGCAAGAACCTAGCTAGACTCAGTAGCCTTTATTACAAAATTAAAAAGAAAACTGAAAAATAGTTTTGTTGGTACCATTGGGCATGGAGTTATTCAAGTGACAGAAACAAAGAAAACAAAACTGAAAAAGAATATGTACAAGTAGAATAGGGATTTTAAGAAAATCCTTATGAAAAATAGGTCTTCAGAAATCGCTCGTTGAAAGGGCCACCTGCTAATTCCTCGCCTGAAATATTTTGGAGAAAAAATGTATTGTTCTGTTGCACCGTTGTTATGAAAAAAGGACCTGTCCAGAGAGCCTCAAATTTGTCGTGTTTCCCCTTCTCTTGCCTTGTTGCATCCCACTTTAAGACTAAATCCCTTGTTTTGAAGACATTGGATTTGACTTTCTTGTCGAAGATCTGCTTGATTTTTTCTTGATGTAATTCTGTTTTTTCCAAAAGATGCTCTCTATCTTGCTGTAGCTCTACCAAATTATTAATTCTCCGGGTTAAATCACTTAGTTCAGAATCAGTTTCTTGTAAAAATTTTGCAACCGGCAGTGCAAGTTGAATAGGAAATATGGCTTCAGTACCATATACCAACTTGAAAGGAGATGTACCAATTGATTTCTTACATGTAACCCTGTCATCCCACAAAGCAAACTTCAGCTTGGAATCCCAACCTCTGGCATTTTGTTCAAGCAGCTTCTTTATAATTCTGACTAAACTCTTGTTTGATGACTCAGCTAGGCCATTCCCTTGCGGATAGTAAGCAGTGGAATGTACCAGCTGAATTCCCAGCTCTTCACATAATTTAACCAAGTGTTTATCTTTGAATGCAACAGTGTTATCAGTGACTATTCTCTTAGGGAAGCCAAATCTGGCAAATATGTTTTCTTGCAGAAAATTTATGATGACAGTATGATTGGCGTTCTGGGTGGGAATAGCCTCAATCCACTTTGTAAAGTAATCGATGGCAACAAGGATCCACCGGTGCTGACCACTAGAAGGCGGGTGAATTTCACCTATGAAGTCCAGGCCCCTCTGCTGGAAATGCCCTATGACCACTATAGGTTTGAGGGGAAGGGACTTCAGTTGTTGTTTGCCTTCAAATCTTTGACACTTGTCACATGTTCTCACAAAATCACACACATCTGAAAATAAGGATGGCCAGTAGTAACCAGATCTTAAGATTTTATGTGCA
>ML787934.1:212475-224535 GCA_009831015.1 Picea engelmannii | reverse complement strand
TCCCTCGTGTTGTCGTTCAAGCGCCATATGATTAGCCAAGATATCAACAAGTGGCAGAGACATTGCCACATGTGGCTTGTTAATCATTGTTGTAGTTTTATTTCTCAAGATCATATTTGTTTTGTCCTTATTTTTCTTACTATTCTCTCGCTGCATTCCCAAAGACTACATCCCACACGACCCTTTACCAGCTTACCAAAATACGTGATTGACCCACTTAGTTTTGATGTTCTAATTTTGTGAATTTTGTAAAATTGTTAAGACTTTTTCCACCGGTAAAAAGTTTGATACTTGCATGATATGTGAAACGTATGAGCGTATTAATCTAAGACTTGCAATTGCTTTACCGTTTTTAATTTCTCTTCCATTCCGTGGCCATTATCATCTGTCTTTTAGTTTAAAGGTCTGTGTATTTTTTTAAAACACCGAACTACTCTTTCATCGTTTGTTCCAAGTGATAGACATCGCTTTGATTTGAAGACAAAAATATATAAATACCAATTTGTTTGGGAGGCCAGTTTTAGTGCATCAACTTAAACTGTTATGTAGATTTAGTGGACTATTAAATCTTTAATATATTTACTTCCAAAAACAAATGTGAAGACCTTCCATCTCCAACAAGATTACTCAAGAGACTGCTTGGACACTTTATCAGACTAAGATTACTCAAGAGACTGCTTGGACACTTTATCAGACTTTATTTAGGAGAAGGATGGATGACTAGGGCTTGTCGACATTAACTTCGTGGACGTGGTGCGGGGTGTTGACTTGCAACTGAATCATGGAGAAAAGTTGACAGTATATACAGGCGTTTTGCTAGGGTAGAAGAGCCCATAGTGACTCTCCGTCTCATCTGGGTTTGGCTTGTCCTCGTTGAAAAGAGCGAAGATATAGGTCTCGATGCTCCTTCCCGGCCTCTTGGGCGTCCCTGCATTTGATAATACATGGCGGATGAGATTGTTGTTATAAGTCTGAGCATTTTGAATGGTCGCCACATTAATCTTTCCAGCAGAAGGCCATCCGCTTTCAGTAACGATGAGCGGGACGTTGGGATATCCCAAGTCTTCCATGGCCGAAATAATAGTATCAACAATGGCATCGAACAAGTTGGCATAGCTGTGATTTCCGTCTACCACCGGAGACGTGGACTTAAAAAGAGCATACTCCAGCTTAATGTTTTTCCAGTTGTTAACGTAGCTGAAAAATGGATAGACGTTCGCCATGAAAGGAGCCCCATTATCTGACAGAAATTGGAGCACAGACGTCATGGTGCTCTTCACGTCGTCTGTGAATACTCCCTTAGAAGGCGGGAAGGAGTTGCCTATAACAGATTCTGAAGCGTGGGTGGTGGAGACCTTGATGTTATTCTGCAGATTGGCGATCTTAAGCGCGGCTTGAATGTTCTTCATGGCAGGAACAAGATACGGGATGTTCTCCTTGCTCTTGAAAACCTCGTTTCCCACTGCAATGTATTTGATATTGGTGGCGGGATAGAAGGGACGAATGTTCTCGTTAATCCAACTGTTTGCTGCGTCCTGGCTGGAGGATATTTTCTGCAATATGTTGGTTTCAATTCCCACGATTACATCTATCCCGGAATTCTCAAAAGCTTTCAGTACACCTGGGCTTCCTTGGAAAATCCTATATTTTCCAATGTTGTTGTTCTTCAGCAAGGTTACCACCTCGTCTGCATGTGGCAGATTGTTTCCGACCATGCCGTTGTTGACTCCTATTCGATCAGCGTCTGCACAGGTTCGTGGAACACATTATTATTAATAATAATAACGATTATGATAATAGTCTGAGTCCAGTGTTCGTGGAACACAGGATTCCCTGCAGTTACGCTATGAAGTAAAAAATTGTATAACGCTACGAAGAAAAAATGTTGGGTATTGCTAACTTACCTGCGAGAATTGAACTACAGAAGATGGCAATACACCCGATCAGCATGATCTTCATGGCTGCCATTTTTTTCACGGCAAATGAGAGACATTAAAAATCTACTCGCGGACGTTCAATTTATAACAAATTCCATAGTTCGGGGTCAAGTGGATGCCGTGCCGTATGCGACGAGCATGGGTTGGATGAATTGATTAAGGCGCTTTCTTCGTAATGTCCATGATATGATCTTATATTTCAACGGACATCTAGAAGCATGGACACTCTTATTCCTTCTCAGTGCAGATTTTCAATAATTTCTGTGTTTTTCTTCAACTTGCAAGCCGTCCCCAGTCAAAGTCCTTGCAAAATCAATTATTGACTTTACTCAAATAAGGATGCCAGTCAAAGTCAAAGTCTTCTTTACTTATTAAGATGCCAGTCAAAGTCTTCTTTACTTATTAAGATGAATTGATTAAGGCATGTTCCTCGCAATGTCTACCACAACTACAGGCACGGGCACGGGCACTGTCATTCCACGTCAATGCAGATCGTCAACAATTTATTTGCTCTTTTCTTCTTCCGAGCCTCAAAGTCTTTGGATAGTAAGAAAGATCTTTAATGACATTTAATAAAGATTTTAATGAAAATAACACGTAGTCATCATGAAAACGCCTTTCCATTCTTCATGGTCCAATGGAAGAATCTTGTTTGAAGTTTCAATCCAGTATAATTGAAAACTCAAAAAGTTACATGAGGAGTATGCAAAGTTCATATTTTGTTTTCCAAGGCTGGAATAGGTAATCCAGCATACTTGAAAAGTTAAATGAGGAATTCGCAAAGGTCTTTTTTTCCGAGGGTGGAATACGAAAACCAAAGTTCATTTTTTTCCGCCTCGGGGTTGGTGGGGTAGCACATGGACGTTCAACTTTTTATGGAATGTGAGTATATATTGTAATTAACTTTTCGATATTTTGAATTAGTTGGTGAATTTGTAGAGAGTTTAATATTAGAATTTCAAAAATATTAATTTTTATTGTATTATAAAATTATTTAATTATTATATTAATAACTGAAAATATTGAAACTACAATTTTTTTTTATGTTGTTTTGGTATAGATTGTTGTATACAATTTTTTTAATGTGGTTTTGGTATAGAATGTTCTATAATTAACATAGGTGTTAATTGGTTGCTAGTGAATGTCTAAAGGTTTCTTAAGAAAATCCATAGTGCAGGTTAATGAGGTTTCCACATATATTAATTTATGTTAATTATCTAAATGTAATAATTATATGATCTGACACTAATTTCTTAATATGATTAGGTAAATGTGAAATTGTTAATCATTAGATTAAGATTTTATATTAAAAGACCATTAATTATACCCATTTTCAATAGATATACACCTTTCAACATAATAATAATTATATATATTTTTATAAAATGTTAAATTGTAATTAAAGTATATAATTAAATTTAAATATTAAATTAAAAAATATATGTTTCGAATTTAGATAGTATTTTATAAGGGATGGTAGACTTTTTTAAGCATAAGAGTGAAAAGTGCATCTAATTAGTTTTAAAGAGCTACTCCTCCCTACTTGAGATATAAATGCGATAAAAGCATTTATTTGATGTCTTTCTTAAATATAGTTTTATATTATATATATTTTAATTTCTTTGCCACATTTAGGTTCTACAATGATTAAAGGTAAATAAAGAATAAAAAAGTTGTGATTGGAAAGAGAAATCAAATGTAGTGAGTATCACTTGAAACTTTGGAGATGTGAGATATGTCACAATGGTTTACATTCTTGTCATCTTTTTTTATAGGTTTAAATGCTTTTGTGTTTCTTTTCGGAGATGAACATATATTAGAACATAAACATGGAAATGTCATGATTGTTGTATTCTCACTAGTATAACTTCATTATAAATTTGGAAAGGTGGAAAATGAAGCAGGTTTATTTATATCAACCACTTTTATAATGTGGTTGTGTTAGTATTAAACCAAAAATACATATTAAATATATTAAATAGATTGATATAAATTACTTTAAATTGAGATTTTTTAAATGTAAATATTTTTATTATCTCTCTTAACACTTAATAAATCCAAATTAGAATGTATCTATGCTAATCAGATTTCAAGCCTAATCAAAATAATAAAGAACAAAGAACTTCCAAACTATATACCTATTGAGATAGATAGTTATAAATTTGAATTGATTCTTGAAATTAAAATATGGCTATAAATTTGAATTGATTCTTAAAATTAATATATGTGAACATTATTTGTGGCTTTAAATTTTAAATAAACTCCTCAACCCAGATTTCAACTTTTTTTTCATAAACAGATCTTAAACCCTAATTGGAAATCTCGAGTTCATTCTCTCGGTGCATTCATGTTTCAGCTTTCACACGAATAAATACCTATAATTCGGTTTGGTTTTTTGCAGAAGGAAATATCCCCACTGTAAACCCTAATTGGAAATCTCGAGTTCATTCTCTGGGTACGTTCTTGTTTCTGTTTTCACACGAACAAATACCTATTATCCGGTTTGGTTTTTTGCAGAAGGAAATATCCCCACTGTAAAAGGTAGAAACGCCTTGAAAAGGAGCAACTCCATCTGCACAACACTTAAGCAAAGATTGGATGCTCCCACACACATGCTATGTTCTCTCCAATTACGACGAGATTGGAATATGGAAGAATCACAAGACGAGAGAAATGCCATAAATAGCACGAAACACATTCTAAAACAATTAGAGAAATAAAAATTGCACAGGCATAATCAAAAGTGTTAAAAAGCATAAATGCAAAATGTCTTTTAAATACGCTCAATTACTCTGCCTGTAACTAATTAATTAATTACTCTGCCTTGATGATCAGCCCCAAGCCCGCATCAATGGCCTTCCCCACCACATTGTTATAGTCTTCCACCCTCGACGATCCAATATGAAAAGCGCGGACAGCCAGAAAATGAAATGCTCATCCAATATGATAGGTGGGTCGATCCAATATGAAATGTGCGAACAACTGAGGAAATCCGGGGTAGAGAATGAAATGCACCGACAAATGAGGAAACCTACCTATGTGATACCTGTAATCCCTAAAAATGAAGTTGAAGTAGTTCTCGCTAATAATCCAAACGTGGTAATCCCAAAGGTTAATCATTTAAACATAGAAATCATAGAGTGCTACAATAATTTCTTAATATGATTAGGTAAATGTTAAAAAGTAAATAGGTTAACATATGCATTCAAAAATACAAGGAAGTTATGAAGAGTAAATCACATTCATTGATTTGGGAGGATGGCTAAGAATATGCCAACATATTCAATTATTAGCCATCATATTAGAATTTTAGATTAAAAGGTCATTAATTGTGCCCATTGCTAATAGGTGTACCCCTTTCGGCGTAAAAATTAAGGAAAAGTATAAAAATGTCATGTGGTCTTTTTATTATTACCGTAAGACAAATAGCGGGGATAGCTCGCTTGGGAGAGCATCAGACTGAAGATATGAAGGTCACATGTTTGATCCACGGTCACCACATCTCTCTATCTTGATTTGTTAATTCATTTTTGTCTAGTTGAAACTTGGGAGCATGAAGAATGTAAGGTCCCTAGCATAGAAGGATTTGTTTTGTGGTCGACATGGAACAAAAAGTCTCACCGTAGAGGGATAGGAGGCATAGTTTGTTATAAGTTCCATCGTATAGGGATGGGAGGCATAGTTTGTTATATTAGAAAGAGCATTTGAGCATTTCTCCTCACATTCAACTTCATAAGATCGGCCCTCTCAATCAGTACATTTGGATAGAAATTTCAGACACCAATGCTAAGAAAATGTATATACCAATTTGTTATTTTTCACCTATTAATTCTAGATAGCAATTGTCCTTATAATAATTTAGAACAAGATATTTATCATTTGAAAAATGAAGGTAATATCCTCCTACTAGGAAACTTTAATGCTAGGACTGCAACTAACCAAGATACTCTTTTAAGAAATGATTCTAGGGTGAGTGCAAGAAGTTTATGGTTCAAAAAGTGGCAAGGGCATGAGTAAGAATGCACACTCGCAGGAACGCGTGTGTGTTCTTATGAACGTGCACACATTCCTATTCCTATAGGTTTCGATGTGTTCAGACCTCCACAATGATTTCCACGTAAGTTTAGTGGCAGGAATGCGTGCGTACTCTTAAAAATGCTGATGTGGTCCTAAGAACGTGTGCACATTATTACTGATAAAATTATTTAAAGGGCTTGAGGGAGCTCGTGCTTCTCTCATTGGGAAAATACAGTGGAGCTAGAGAGGAGGAAGAAATGGAGGATCTTGCCACCGTGTCCAGGTATGTTACATTTTTCTTAATTTTAATCCAATTTAGTCATTTCAATTAATATTTTTCTCCCAATAATCTAAATTAAAAAATATATATAATTTTGTATTTTAAATAAAAATTGAACCTAATTTACATGCCATGACTTTTAAATTGCATCATATATAATACAATGGAACCCCAAGAAAGTTTAAACCGCACAGAAGAAAACCAAGAAGATCAAAACCCCAACCCACCACCACCACACAATATAAACATTGAAACTGATGAGGGGTTTGTTATATTACAAACCCTCGAGGAACAATTAAGGGAGACTAGAGATCACTACTACATATAGGAGGATTATTCCACGAAATGTTTCCACGTTTCCATTATTTTCATTTTTTTTTTAAATTGGGCAGGATTTTCGTCGCTATAGCGACGATTATTGCATACCTAAAAAAAATATGCTAACACACATGGCTTGCAATGCTTAGTTGACTTTTTGTGGGTCAACTCAGGCCTTTTCATCGCTATATCGGCGATAGTTGATCTATATATACCTAACTTTAAGAGACTTTGCGACACATTTTTTATAGTTGCGACATTGTTCTTGGCTTTTGTTTGAGCAGTTTATTTTTCCATCACCCATCGATTGAAAAAATCCAATTCTCGATCTACATAGCTCATATTTTGAACTTACAAGGTTAGTATGTTTTTTTATTTATGTACTCATTTAACTTGTAATTTTTTGTTCAAATGAAATTTCATGTAGCTTGTTTTTTCCTTGATAATATATTATATGTGCAGTTCCATATTTCAAAATATTTATGTCATTGGTTTTCAGATCTAGTTAGTATATTCTATGGAAATTCATGTGAAATGTCAAGAAAAATATTTTCCAAAGAAGTATTTTAAGAAGAGGGAAAATTACTCCATTAATAAGTCAATTCGAACATTAAAAATGGATGTCATTATCAATCTATATTAAATTGAACTTACAGTTTCTTTTGTAAATTTAATCTTTATTACAAAACCACCAACTCATAAAAAATTTACCACCTAGATTAATGATTGAAATAGAAAGTGGAAAAAAAAATCCTCTTAGGTCTAATCCTATCTCTTAGCAACCTTGTTAGCTCTCTAACTTTTGCTTTTCTATGATGTTGTGCCTATATATATTAATGTCATATTTTTAGTCTAGTATTAGGTTAGGTTAGTCATATAACATTGTATTCTTATGTGATGTTGTTTCTCTCAATTTTTTATAATCACACACAATTCTAGATGTAGTGATTAACTCTAGTTTGTAGTTGATGTAAATTTTTTATACACTATTAATAAGTAGCAGCTAAAATATAAAAATTTCATGATGAAATCTATGATAAAATGATGAAATCTACTAGTCAGACAATGAAAAATGAGAACATGCCAAAGTGTCCTAGAAAATAAAATCGTGACCACTGTAAGTAGCATAGAATTGTGACCATTGTAAGTAGTTGCAAACCAACACGTCATAATTTAAACCAACCAAACCCAATTGTGGATGACAAGTGGATGGCATTCTTTTTTTAGTGGTGAATTTCAAAGATTGACATTTTCTCTACAAAACAACTTAGAGGCTAGTGTATGGTGTCGAGTAATTCAAGTTTGAGAAATTTTGACCACTTTTGTTAAATGGTGTGTAATTATTTTACATGGTGATTCAATACACACTACTCTAAAGTACAAATTGAAGCATATCGATCTTAATAGTTAATCAATAATTTAAAAAAAAAACATGTCAAAATGTCTTAGAAGAAATATTTGTGAGGATTGTATGTCACTGTAAATAAACATATCATAATCGAAAGGAGTAGCTAAAATATCATGAAGGAGTAGATAAAATATAAAAATTTGACAACATATTGTTTGGTATGGTGTTGGTAAGACAATTACTTGTCAGTACAAAGATTTGTCACTATGAATGAAAATGAAAGGAAGCTTGCTCGGTTAAGAGCGACATTAGAGGTGAGGGGCGATGGAGAATGTTATTTCCCTTGCTATGATTGCAGGGGCTTGCAAAGAAAGAGACTTTTAATAAAAATAGCTGAAATACATTGTAGGGAGAAGGGCACACCAAAGGGGGTTATGAATATCATCCCTTTGTAAGAGGATTCAATATTTAATGGATTCTCTGTAATAATCATCATGTCATGAATTTTAGTAATATTTCATTTTTATATTTTCTATACACTCTAACTTTTCTACGTTTTTTTTAAATATATAGATGATGCCCCCAAAATTTCAACCTCCAGAGAGTTATTTTCCAAGTACTAGAAGAAATACTCCTTTACAGGGTGATGAACTTCAAGATCAGAATACTGAAGTTGTTGATCAAGTTATTAATGATGATATGGATGGAGATAACGTTAGTGATTCAAATTAGGAAGATGAGATACATAGATTGATCCAAGACACATTTGCTCCAATGGATGAGGACAACTAGGATGATAGTCATGATGTTAATCCTCCACTCGAGAAGTCACGTCAACCTCTTTATGAAGGCTAAAAAAAAAATCTTCTATCTGCTATATTGTTGTTGGTGAACTTGAAGTTTTTGAATGGTTTATCAAACACATGCCTCACACAGATACTAAGGTATTTAATTTGTCAATTATTTATGCCTGCATGTTGACAAATACTTAAAAGGTTCAATTTTTTCCTATATTGCTATTGTTTTCTAATTTGTAAATTAGTATGGATGTGATATTGATGATTAATATTTTTTACATTGACTTATTGTTTTGAATTTTGTAGATTGTTAGGTGAATTTCTATTACCGACGTCAAATATGTTTCCAGGCACATATCAAGAAATATATGTGATTATGAAAGAAATTGGAATGGAGTATCAGGCTATTGATGCATGTCCTAATGATCATATCATATACTATGGACAATATGCATTAGAAAATGAAATCCCACAATATCAAATAAGTAGATATCGAACCGATAAAGCACAAAATAAGGTGCCTCACAAAGTTCTTTGTTATATTCCGATAATTCCACGTTTCTAGCGGTTGTTCAGGTTCCAAAGTATAGCATAGTTTATGGATTTCCATGCAAAGAACATAAGTCGAGATGATGTTATTTGAATGCCTGGAGATGGTTTTGCATTGAATTACATCGAAGAAAAGTGGCCAATTTTTAAAGAAGAACCACGTAATGTTAGACTTTCGTTGGCAGCTGATGGTTTCAATCCATTTGGAGAGATTCGTTCTATGTACTCACTATGGCCTGTTTTTGTTATAAACAATAACCTTCCTCCTTGGATGTCGATCAAGAGATAGAACACAATGTTGGCAATGATTGTTCCAGGTATTTAATTATCTTTTATTTGCTTTAAAGTACGACAAAATATTTCATTTCTTTGTTTCGTGCATGGTAATTATTTCTTTTATATATAACGACATCGAGATAAGTATAATTAATCATGCAGTATGTTGAACCAATTAGGTAAGTACCAGGTTAAATATATGAACCCATATAGTGAGCCTCTTATCAATTAGTTGTTGAAGTTATGAGTTGGAATCACTATGTATGACATCTCTAGACCAATACGAAAAAAGCAATTTCAATTCCATGAAATACTATCATGGACAATTCATGATGCTCCCGGGTTAACACATTTTTGGGTATATTGTCACTTTCTTTTGTGATCTAATATTATATATATTTATTGAAAATATCATGCATTATTTTAAATTGTAACTCTAATTCTCTACAATAATTCATATATCTTGTAGGTCTTCAAACAAAGAGTAAATTTGCATGCCTAGTTTGTGGTCCTAGGATAAAATCTCGTCGTTCAAGGAGTTTAGGAAAGGAAGTCTTTGATGAGTATAGGCACTTTCTGCCTAAGAACCATAGTTATCGAACTACAGACAAAGAAAAATTCAATGGTAAAGAAGAGAATGGAAAAAAACCATGAATAATGACACCTTGCCTATGGAAGTTGGAATATATTTGAAATCGGCAAGGTATGAAAATTATTTATGTATGACATATTATATAAATATTTGGTTAATTTCATTAGTATTAATTTCATTTTGTTTGATTAATTAGTGTCAATTTCAATTTGTTGATGTTTCATGAATGTTGTTAAGGCACAAATGGGCTTCCACAAGGAATGAAAAGTTACCCGATGCAATTCAGTAGGTTGCCATACTACGAGCACCTACAAATAGTTCATCTGTTTGATACAATGCATATCGAGAAGAACATAAAAAAATTGTTATGGCGAATATTAGATGGAAACACTGACAAAGTGTAATATACCATCTATAAAAAATATGCAGAACAAAAATAAAATGCTAGAAATGGAAGAATAACAACAATATAACCAGAACAATCACCACAATAACACTGAAATGATATAAGAATAACATAAAAAATAACACTTTGATTATGAGAGCAATGTTCATGAGCCTCTTTGAGGGGGAAAACTCCAGTTGAGCAGAGCTCTATTACAATAATATCCAAGCTAGGGTTCTCATACCCTTGACTCCTATTTATACCAAATATGTCTATCAAAAGAAGCATCTAGAGGAAGATCCTTCTAGAAGCGAAAGCTTCTATTAGGTCTTCTTACATTCAACTTATTCTATTTTATTTCAAGGCCTTATTAATATTGACCTTTATTACATCCGAATATATTGCTCTACCTATGTCTGGGTTAGGACCCTAACATGTCCTCCCCCTTAAAAACAACATTTTCCTCAAGGCTTGAGATGTGGAAATTGTTGCAGAATGGTAGTTGGTTCCCAAGTGGCATCTGTTGGAGTTTTATATTTCCACTGGACTAACACTTCCTTGATAGTTCTCTGATGCAGGCGATTCTCACGCTGGTCCAAAACTACTTGTGGCTATAGCCAAATGTACCCTTCTTCGGCTAACTCAGGAAGGTTGGTTTGAATTTGGCACTTAGTTCCAATCACCTTCTTTAAGCATGAAACATGAAAAACAGGATGTAGCTTCGAATGATTGGGCAAAGATAACTGATAAGCCACCTGTCCCACACGCTTGAGAACGGTATAAGGACCATAAAATTTGGGCACTAGCTTCTGACAATGCTCCACCTTGAGGAAATTTTTCTTGTAAGGTTGCAGTCAAAGAAACACCTGATCCTCTTCTGCAAATTGACGTTCAGAGCGACCTTGATCTGCTTGTTGCTTCATGTGATTCTGTGCCATGACAAAGTTCTCTTTGAGGGTACGGAGAATAGCCACTTGAACTGTAAGTGTTTGTCCAACCGCCTGGACCTTCGAGACACCAGGTAAGTATGAGAGAAGTGAAGGTGGCTTCTGTCCATATACCACCTCAAAAGGAGTCATGCATGTAGTTGTATGGTATGAAGTGTTGTACCACCATTTAGCTAGGGGTAACTGTTGGTCCCCGGTTTTGATCATGTTTTGTGCCTATATTATATTCCACAGACCTCCATTTATATCCCAGTACCACCCTTTTGGCCTTGTTTTGACATAATTGACATCTCCCTACCATTCAATGGGGTTACTTAAGGTATCTTTACATTTCAAGCTATTTTTATGCACTTTGATGCTTTAAATTGATATTGGGACTAATGTCGCTTGGGTTAGGTACCACTTCTATTTTTGGAACAGGATGTCGGTACCAGGTACCAACTCGTACCCATGGAGATACCAATGGAGCCACTCAAGATCTGTGCGTTATGGTCCGAATGGGAGACAGAGAGATTCGCATGACAGCTGGAGTCATCGCCACAGGGTGCTTGAAGGCCTAATGATGAAACTGGGACGTTAATTCTTCATCGTTCACACTTCGTGACACTACGTGT